>JAQIWO010001096.1:0-11129 GCA_034695405.1 Entomobrya muscorum | reverse complement strand
CACAAAGTCAAAAGAGACGCTTAGACTAAAGAAAAACTTTTTGTGAAGAAAATGTTCCTGGACAAACTTGACTTCAAAACCTATTCGTGACATAAATAATTGATTGATTGCATCTGAATAGCAACTCGACGGTTTAAAGGTAAATAGCACGGTTCCATTTCTTTCGTTCCGTATTTCAATGTTGAGATCTGGATTGATAAGGGCAATAGGTTCTAATGAGCTCTTGACTTCTTCCAGCTGAATTGATTTGTCGATTCGTTGTTGACGCACGGGTAATTTTGAAAGCAATTTTCCCACGATGACTATGGTTCCTGATTTCTTGGCTGATGTATTGTACTTTTCAACGAATCCTTTCTTGACGCCGTCTTCAAACTTTTTCTTTAGCTCAATGCCTGCAGTTGCTTTTGGTCTGGAAATTATATCCACCGTGTTAGACACTTCGATAATACTTGCCAAGGCTTCCCCTCTAAATCCATACGACTGAAGGTTATTCAGATCCTCTAAGCTACCACATTTGCTTGTAGTATATCTAATGTCAAACATTAATACATATAAATACTCTTTCAATAGTGGTTATTAAATGGTTTATCCTTATAACGAGTTTTGATATTATCAATTCAAAGTACATACCTAACACCCACCGCTTCAAGTTCTGTTTCGTCTAGTCCACTACCATCATCTTCCACTCGAACGTTGAACAACTCTAGGTTCACCCCAATGTGGATGTTCTTTGCTCCAGCATCAATGGAGTTATAAACTAACTCCTCGACACACTGCGCCACGGTATTTATTGTTATTCCCGAACGGACAACTGACCGAATTTCATTAGGAAGAGGTTTTAAAGTGCGGTACTGCTTAGCTGGGTTCATCATCTTGATCATTGATTGTTCTTCTACCATTGATTGTTGATTGCTACCAAACTGCAATAAAATTTCGTTTATATCAAAATAGCTATTCCCCAAAGCTGGCTAAACTTTCCATTATAATGCTTAATATATTATGACTAATTATGACTCAAACAAGCGATGCAGTCTTACCTTTTCACCTCTTGTCAAAGTCTTACAGAGAACTCTTCACGTTCCATGGCCCCGTTCTTTCCTTGTCTGCGATGTTAGCTGTGTGTGTTGCCGGCTGCCGAATCGGATCTTCTCAATATAATGCAGGTTCTTCGGCACTTATGCACTCAAAAAAACCAATAATTAATTTCAAAACACCGGAACTAGTACGTTGGTTGATAAGATTGATATGTACAAGACGATTATAAATTTATAAATTACACTTTGTAGATTTTGGCATACAGCAAAGGCAAAACTGTAGCACGTATGAAAATAGCAAGAAAATTTTTACGATGTAAAGTACTAGTAAGAAGCCGATGGACACTAGTAGCAGATGTTTATGTTTTTTACCGCCGCTGACACTTGCACCACTTCTGTAATAAAGATGCAAACAAACAACACACAGCTAGCATGAGCTAGCAGCATCTATTGGTAAATAAGGCCACTTCCCCTTTTCCAAGCAAGCTATATAATATTATGCAATGCAAACTGCTTCGTGCTGTGCTTCCCCTCTCTCAACAGTCTCACTCAACTCAACTGAACAACTGAAGTGATTTTTTCATGATTTTTTTCCCGATTTTGTTCATATTATTTTTAATATGCGAATTACATATTTATGGATTTGGACAGTTAAGCTTCAATACTTAATACTCGATGGAGTGAGTAATGTCAGGTTTACCCTGTGGCTTTTAACTTTTAAATGGCGATAAGCTTCGCTTCGTTGTTGGAAAGCCTTTTATTGGTAAAGTTTCATGGGAAATTATTAAAATAATATGATACATGATGCGGATTCAACATTCTATTTCATCGTATGTTTGGGATCGGAAATCTGTATTGGTTTAAGGTACTTTAATATGAAAGAGAGATAAAGATTGGGAGTCAGTAGTGTCAGCGGTCAGCAATATGTAATAGGCAAATGCATAGCATAAAACTATATTATTATGGCAAGCGAGAACATTGGCTGTGTATGTGTGCACTATCTCATGTTTCATTAGTTTAATAATTAACGGGATTATCCTAATTGGAGCTAATTGGTTTTGTTGGGCTACTGCGTGGCAAAATGATTTTCAAGACAGTAGTTGACCAGATTATAGTAAGCACGGCACTGTACTGTGAATGGTGCATTCATTCATTCATTATTCATTATCTGCATAATGCATACAAATAGCTGGATTATAAATATTTATTAGCTAGCGCTACAAAAAATGTAAGTTTCTGCACTAGTAAAGTGTAGCTCTTGCATTGCAAGATGTTTCCTTTTGACGAATTTAGCAAATCGCCCACTACACACTATGCAATACGCAAGAAATTGAGATTCTAATTTTTTTTTGCAAAACTACTGTTGAAGGCAACATAAAGGAAAAACATGTCACCCTTCATCCTTGCGACTTCACAAAGCGCTTTTAGTTGATTGTTGAAGTAGAATAATTTGTGAATTTTATATTTATATCTTTTATTTCTGTTTTATGTCCAATTGAAAAACGTACATTTTAAAAGTGAAACTATTAAGGTCCTAAAAACACTGCCTGAGTGCGACTATAAGACCAAGGGTCAACTTAAAAACATAGATGCAGCGCGTAGGGTGTGTGAAATCCGACGTTTTGGGTTTCCTTATAACATGGAGAAAAATTATGACCGTGCTGGCTATTACCGACGTGGTAAGTGAGTACGATAAGTTAATTATTTTGAATCGGTTCACCGTTTTTCTTACTTGGATCGTTTAGCGATTAATATGTTCCATTCTTCTACTTCGTTTATTGATAGCTGCTGGCCGCGGTGCTGATGACAGTTTACGTTTCCTTGTTATCAGATCATTTACCTGAGCTGCAAATTATTCAGGGATCGAAAAGTAAGTGATTAAAAAAATGCATGATGCTATGCAGTGAGTAATCATAACTGATAATAATTTATGAAGAAATCGATCATCGCCTTTTGTGATTTCTTGCTTCTCTATGCAGGCTATCATCTTCTTGTGTATCTTTACGTTGCGCTATGCACGGTAGTTCAACTTCTCGTCGCTTTTAAATTTTATCAAGTGTTGACGCTGCCACAAGTGAGTGAATATGCATGATTTATGATTGCTATCATGCCTTGCCTTGTCTCAATAAGAATTTTACTTGATTCGTTCAGGAGGGAAATGAGGACGTTGAGGTAGAAGATCTCCTCCCAATCACAAAGTACTGGATAATTGCTTCTTACGTTCTCTTATTCAACTGGGCACTCAAGGCTGGAATTTACGCGCAAAAGTGTGACTGCGGAATGTCCGTAGCTTTGGCCGTGTATTTGCTCGAGATTGCTTTTCGGCTATCTACAATATGCGTCGGAAGTACATTCTTGAAAAAGCTAGAAAAGGCGCTTGAGGAAAAAAAAGCACAGATAAAACTACAAAGTGTGGTGTCCTCTTTTAAAGCAAAGAAATTGTGTTCGTTTGCGGAATGACTTAAAATGAGAGGGATTAGTCGTAACTAACAAATTGAGTTTATCAAACTCGTGTACCGAAACGTGTACCTTATCAATAAAGTAATGACAATGACAAAAGGTGAATGGAAAACTATAAAATGCATCAAAATAATTTAGCAGATCTGAGATCTCCGAAAAAAAACCCAATAATTTTACGCAATAAATTTTAATGTAATTTTAAAAACCTTTATCTAAAGGTTTCTTTGAAACTTGACTTTATTTTTTACACATTAAATAATACGTTGAAATTCTTCACTCGATGACGCACTAGATTATATAGGGACACCTATGGTAAGTGTAGTATATTATTGAAATGAGATTAATGTGAAAACTTTTCCAGGATCATCAATGATACAAACTCTGCAATGTTTCGTGTGTTTGCAACAAACTAGTGTTGTTGATTTTTTTGGTAAAATTCGTTATATTTAGTTATATTTTATATTAATAATAGTGGAGATAAATTAGTAAAGTCATCATCACATTGGGTTACATTAATAACAAGAACAAATCGCAAAATTATAACATGTACAATTTTTGTCTAGTATATATATTTAAAGTTTGACACAACACTTTGAGTGAGTGTGGTTTGTTTTTACTACAACAAACGTGAAACGATTAACATCTTAATGTACGTACCGTAATTTATTTATTTTTACAATAATAAATAACATTTTACCATTTACCTAATGTGTTGTCTAACTTTGTAAATTTGTCTCAAAAACTACTGGCATCATCAATTTATCGAAACAGAACTAAAACTACTATAGTGTGCATATATAAAAGGGTTCACTGTGTACACGCGTGCCAATGATTTACCATTTAACATTTACACGGCATGTGTACGCTTTTGTTTTTGCAGTTTGGCATTACATTTATTTTCTTTACTATTTATCATAAATTATATAGAATAGATCATGATATCACTCGAACCACTATCCCAGAATCATGATATATTATATTTTATAGTTGATCATATCCGATTTTTTTTCTGCTTCGTTTCCTTCTCTCTATTCTGTAAATTAACCTGCAGTTTTTTTTGGTATCGTCTTATTTACTTTTTTTTATAATCGTGAAAGAAATTATCGTTACCAAATATCAATCGCAATATTTTAATATCTGCTATTCACAGCAAAATACTGAATTGAATGATGATGCATTAATGCATTAATATACTTTTGGTTCTGAGATACTTTGCAAATAATCCTATTATTACAGATATACATATAACATTTTACCTATGTTTTAGGTAACCTTAATTGTTTAATGATTATATAACGAGGATTTACATGGATTTTAGGGTGACGAATTTTAGGGAGGGCCAGTTCTAGTTGTACAATTTTTTAGTTTAGTATATAGTTCGTTTTCATAATACTATAACTGAACAGGAGGTTGAGTAGTAGTAGCCTACATGAAAGTGGATTTTGCGGTGTGCAAAATCCAAAGATTCAACTAGTAGTAGTTGCAATTCTCCTTCTGCATGCAATGTCATGGAATGCTATTGTCATTGCAAACCTTTCGAATTAAAAAAAAACTGTAAATTTCATACAAAATATCCCATTTTAGTAGACGTCTGAAGAAAATCCACCATCGTCGGAACCGCCTCCACCTGACAAAATATCCAGGGCTCCGGAAGCAATGGAACCGGCGCTCATTTGCATATCATCGTCTCTTGTTGGAGTGGTCCCACCTACAAAATCAAAACGGAAACAAAATTTTTTTAATATACCTTAATGAACAACAAGTTGATGAAAGCAGAGTGCATATAAACTGTTTGTAGTTCATTTAGCGCATCAAAATTGTAATATTTCTGACTTACTGGATTCGGTCCTTAGCATATTTCTGCGCCATTTCGCCCTAGCGTTTTGAAACCACACCTTTTCAAAAATAGACAAAAAAGTTGGAGATTAATGCGCTGAAATTTGATACTATCTTTATTCCAAAGATGCCAAAGCGTATTATTAAGTAATCTATTCACTATTCCGATTTTGCGGCCTTTTTTTCAAAGAAAATACAAGATTTCGATCAGCAATCAAACTTTACGCACAAGAGGAGGAATCAGAACATTAAACCTTTTCCCTATCAGAATTATTCATCAAAGGCTGCAACATTTTTGTATGTGGAAATGACGGCAGTCATTAATGTATGCATATTACATGGATTCGCATGTATTTAGTAATAACCGAGATGGGGGATGATAATTTTCATAATTTAATCCTGTCCTTAATGTTAGCATTCACACTGAAGGACAATAAAATGACTATTTTTCTCAGTGAACCTAGTAATTTGTAGTAAGTTGCAAGAACCTCCTAAATTCTCATTTCCCGAAGAAAAGACATAAAACGAAAAACCGGTGAAACTTGTTAAAAAGTCGATGGGAATTGCTTGCGCTTACACCCTCTGCCATCATATCCGTCTGTTTGATATAAAATATAATACGGTATAATAATATACAGTCCGACAAGTCCTCAAAGGGTAAATGGTGATTTTATTACTATCCGAAACTTAAATTCAAAACATTTTTCTCTCTCTGCTGGCTGCCCCACCGCTACTATCTAAATTTACTTTACTTTTTCTTACTTTTTCTTTAAAGCTATAACACGTTTAATCTTAGAGAGCTTATCTGCCCATTAAGATATGGAACCAGAGCAAGGTGCCCATTAATTACATCTGAGGTGGTCATCCATCCTACATAATAAAATACTCAATTCCATATGTGCTTATCTGAATTCATAATTTCTATATTTTTATTTGAAAAAAAATCACAAAATGCTGCAATAATCACAGCTAAGGTTAACTTTGTATAAGTGCTAATAGCAGCACAAGTCTGAATGAAATGAAATCAGTGGCAATTCTTTTCTCCTATCTAATAAGTCATCAGGTATATGTAGAGTATTAACGTTTGTGTATCAACAACATATACATAATATATGAAAACAGGTTTATCACTTTTTAGCGTCTGTAATTGCCATAATGCTTACTTTTGCATATATTTTTATCATTTTACAGGGGAAAAGATGAATTAACTTATTTGCTCAGTTGCAGAAAACAACACATTACCTGTAGAACACGCTTGCTGAGTCCAGTCTTTTGAGCAAGCTGTTTCAAGTCTTTTGCATCAGGATTTTGATTGATGGCAAAATAGGATTTCATTGTCCGGAGTTGATGATGCTTGAATGATGTTCGCATCCGTTTCGTTCTCTGTTGTCCAGTGACACCTGTAGGGCAGCTTGTGGAGGATGACGAGTCATAGCCTTCCAGTCTTGGACCTGACAGGTGATGTCCGCTGCCTGGTTCACCCAGAAGATCTGTATCAATAATGCATAAGACAAAATAATACCATCAACATCTTTACATTTTTATAGTTCGAGTTTCCTGAATACTTAATCGTATTAGCCAACAACAACGTTGTACTATATACCCATGCAACGAATGATATGTGTGGACATATGCACGTTACAAAAATCCACAAGATTAAAAAAGTTTCATATATATTGCAGGTTCAAGTTTCCTTTTGTATTTTTCTGCAGAAATAGACTAGCTCACTACTGGCTCATCATTTATGTACGCCTTTATTGGTGCTCATGTTTCTTTTCACCGCTCCTGCTATTACCAACAGGTCGTGCGTAGTTTGCAAATTAGTCATTTAAGAAACAGCACCATCATCATCATGAACCGTGCAATCTATAATTCGGAAATTTGCACTTCTTCATTCCTTATCTTTTTTAGAAACCCGATGTTTTTCTTGAATACCTTGGTGTATTACTATTATTATTATTTTACGTTGAGCCCGTGAGGCTCAAATGTTTTCTGACGATTATACTGACTTTTACGGTGGGGAGTAGCTGCATAGAAGAAATAGTGGTGGTATGAATGTGCTCATTGCATGGTTCATGGTCTATATTACTATGATTTTGAAGCACCTTGTGCAGACAGACTATTTATGGCTTGTGGCTCACTGTCTTTTTTTCCACAAATACGTAATCCACTCAACAATAATGGTTTATTCCATTCATTCTTTTTTTAAAGATAACTTTAAGCTGAGGTTTAAAAAAAAGTTCTTGTACATCATTATCCACAATTTTCCAAGCTTGAGATTAAAAAGTATCAACATTTATATCTCTCATCACACAATATATAAACAGTATGATATTAATACTTATAATTCCAATGTAGAAACCTCATTAAGCATCAAAACGATGGCTGCCAAGCATATTTTTCTTAAGCTACGACTCTGCTCATTTTTTTTCAACTTCCTGCGACCGAATAATATTATGGCAAATCAGGTGCGAGATATGATTGATTACGACAGATAATTTTTTATATGTTTTTCAAGATATCACCTAGAAAGAACCAACTCCAACACTTGATACCCTTTTAATGAAGATACTATAGTGCATTAAGCAAAACAAAAAGGATATTACACGTGTATTTGGTTGTATATACGTCCATTTTTGATCATTACTCTGTTTATGTTTCATAATAATGTGCTTATCCACACATTTACTTCGCCTTTGATTTTCTAACTAATTGCACCCCGGGATTCTGTTCTTGCAAACAAACTTATAAATGGGAAATACCCTCTCGTTTATAGAGGATCTTATCTGGAAACTATTAAAGCACAGTTAACTGCATGGATTACTTGATAAAGATGTAATGTGTATTGCGTTTAAACACAGATAAAAGAGAATTCCGCAATTCATTCCAGACGTTATAGGGCAAGTGCCCTTAGTTTTTAAGAAAGAACTCGAATGAATTGATATTTGATACTATGGCGTATGGTGGTGGTGTCTGTTTAGTGTATCTATCAGAAAGTTTTTTTTTCTCTCGTAATGTTATTCCAAAAAGTGAAAGATTACTTGATTGCTATGCTTCTTCTTCATATCCTCTTGTAAATGGGTTTTGAGAGAACCACTTTTCGTTTGCTTTTACTCATTTTTTTACGATGATACTATTGTTGTGGTAGGCGTGTTGGTCGTAAAGTTACATACATAAAAGATGTATACAGTGGCCACTCAAACCAACTTGTAATTTTTATGTGCTAAAAGTTTTCAACTTTATTAAAATGGGCATGCAGTTTTTTTGAAAGGTACATTTATATTAGATATTATGCGCATTAAAAACAAAAAGGCCAGTGCTTATGTTGCCGATTCGATTATGTACTTTAGTTATACATTAAAAGAAAATTATATAATAAATGTTTTGTGTAATTTTTTTTAAAAAGTATATATAAAGCCAATCCAGATTGCTGAATGGTAGAAATGCAGCAGGATTTTCGACTGGGAGTCTAAATGAAATATTATGTATGATGGATCCTTTGTGAAAAGAAATTTTGCCGTTTATTTTTGTGTGTTGCATACAGCGATCATCATGATCATGAAATATTATTATTATTATAATGTATTTATAATCATATATACGATGATGCTGAAGTAAAAGTCATCATCATTCATTACTGCATTTCATAATAGGTAATTGCAGTTTACCAGCAAATCGATTTCCCTGCCATTTTTTAGTGTGGTAACTAGCAAGTTGTAAAAAAGCACATTAAAATGCCAAGGAAAGGTGCAAGTTATGAACTTTGAGCACAGTTTCCTGGACTGGCGATGATAATGGCAGTGGTGCACTATATATTACTTGTAGTATGGCATTTTATCTTGTTTTTTGTCTGCATGTATGTAATACCGTATTTATTGTTGAGTTTCGCTCTTTTTTTTACCAGCCATGCGTCTTTTTTATTACAAGTTCCTTGGGATAATTAAAAAGCTCGTAACAAGTGAGATGACGATAAAAACTACTAAAAGTATTTAGTAAGTCTGATAAAATTTCTTATTACTTAAATTCTTTGAACATTTTACGTTAAACACTTTGCTTTGTAAGGCACTCCATTATTTAATAGGAAATTCCTGTGCGATTATTATATTGGCTTAGATATAGATTTGTATTTTTGTGCTGAATGTGGTATCATCATAAGCACTTAATCATGAAAAACAATACAAAACCACACGCAGTTTCAAATTGCGCTCATTATAAGCAGCAGTACGAAACAAGGCCCACATAAACATGCTACACTCTATTATAGAGCAAACAATACTTGATAAACAAAGGCACAAATAGATAAGTAAAAAAAAGTAGGGAATAAAAAAACCACACATCTTTTTTCCAACATGCTCTAACCGCCTTACAATACAATTAAAGTTTTTTTTGCATGCCACAGTCAGCTAAATGGAAAATGGATTGAATAAAAAAGAAGAAAATGAGCATACGGAGTAAAAAGAGAGTTATTAAGGAAAGAGAAGACGTTTTATGCTTGCAGTTATATCCGGTCTGATGCTTTTTCTCCTGCTGATGAATGTAGTGTGGTGTGGCTGGTAGTGGTGAATGTCTCAGATATAATTTTTAGATAAGACATTCCCTATTACAAGAGCGTTTAATGCCAATGTTCATCGAGACAAGTGAGGGCAAGAAAGGTAGAGAGAAAAAAAACAAGGCACAAAAAAACCTATTTACCGACCAAAATGCATGGAACAACATCAATTGGGCAAATAATACTTCATTCAATCTCAATATTATTATGCGCAGTGCCTTTAAGCATGTGCTCCAAACAAGACAAGACAGACCACTGCCAACAGTGCTGCTGAATGATGAAAATGAACAGCAGCTAGATTCTGTCCGTGTATGTGCTTAAACTGTTGTTATAAATTTATAATAATAGCCTGTCACATCTTATGAACATGCGATAGCCGTTTACTTTAAGTAAAAAACACCTATCATCAAAACTAAATCAGAGAAATCACATATCAAAAAGATATTACGCGTATGAGAGTAATAACAAAGTGCCACACAATATGCATGTAAGTCATGCCAAACCAAGCGAAACATGCCAACCAGTACAATGGTTTTCTTAGACTTTTCGTCTCTGATTTTTCCCCGTACTGTAAAGGTAAATTTTTGTTTTGCTTTTCTGATACCCGAAGGAGAAATCTCAGAATGCCCCTCTGCGCCACTGATTTACAATTTCGATACGGAAGGAATAATCTATAAGAATAATTCATCGTCAGTGTACTTTTGTATGAAATGGCGGAAGCGTATCATCTGTTCTGACAAATAGCCAGTCAGATAAGCTTATATACAGCGGTAGGGGAGGATGATAAGCTGCTGCTGATGTTGATACGATATAATTAGAGTAATGAGACATTTCTTTATATCTCAGTATAGGATTTTTATTAGTGCGAAGCTTATCAAAACGGAGGGATTTAGCATCTACTCGAAATCGCGTTGCTTGTATTGATCACTCCTTGTAAATACAATCATCAGGTAGAAAAAAGTGTTGTTTTTACCCTTTAGCTGTACTCCTCCTGTAGGAAGTTGATATGCCATAAGGTCATTTCTTTGGTTTTTTTTATCACTTTCATCTATATTTTTTGTGTTTTTTTACGACTGGAATCAGTTTTTTAATGAAAATTCTAAGAAAACAGTTTTACAAACAACCTATGTATCTATATAAATATTTTTTTATTCTTTTCTGCAGGATGCTGTGCAAACTTTGTCTCAGGTTGATGGTCATGCAAATAGCAAGGGTTAAGCATAGAGGAAAAACAAGAGGATATTTGGATA
>JAQIWO010001095.1:0-11129 GCA_034695405.1 Entomobrya muscorum | reverse complement strand
AAGATCTTGGCTTTCACATATAGACATCGTCAGTGTCACCAGCCGGCTGAAATTGTGCCCTTGGGGAATCTGATTGTTTTCCGGGAGATATGCCATTCGGAGGTTGAGCAGTGTTGGAGGAAACCTTAAGCGTAGCTGTGGGTAGATGAAGCTGCTCAAAACGTCATCGAAAGCGAAAAACTCTGATAGACTTCCAGCGCTATCCAAAATGGTCTGAATAAAGTTTTCATAGATCCCTCCATTGAAATTCCCTCTTCCCGGGAAGGAAATGACATTGACTGTATGAAGGAGGGGGAATTCCAAATGTCCAAACGGAGGGAGATCATCCAGGACCTGCATAGGCTCCAGTATTCGCATCTCGGCCAAAGAGCAAGCGTCTAGGTGCTGGAGCATCTGCAGAAATGTCTGCCGCTCCTCAAGCGACGCTCCAGAATAGAACGGAGCCAGGTCCAAGGTCAGGCCAAATGGAGCTCCTCCTTCGTCCCAGTAGAGACGACGCACGGTGTCGTTCGCGACCAGTTCCTTGAGAAGCTCCGGCGCTGAGTCTGTGTTCCGCTCGAAACCAATGGCCAGTCTGAAGAAAGGTTGCCTCGCTCTTCGAAAGATGCTGGAGGTGGTCGTCATCCACGAGCGGGACACCTGGCGAAGAACTTTCGCATCATCCACGGATAAGCTTGCTTGGCGCTGGAGGAGACGGCTGAGAATCATGTCACGAAGCTGACGAGAAATTCAAAGCATAAAATGAATAATTAGAAACAAATATTCTTCCAAAGTTGGGCTCATTTAGTTACTGATTCGATGGCACATTTACTCACCAACTCGTTTTCGAACACGGCTTCATGAAGAGCCTTCATGCGCTTTTCCTCCGGACTGAGTTCGGGCTTTGATTGTGATGTGCCCATCGTAAAATCACCGGTTTAAGAAGAACGAGCTACTAATCAGCTTTGAGGGTGCAACAATATCAGCGAACAGAAAACCACGAAAACAATACGCAAAAGGAGCTTTTTTTAGATAGAGTAACAGGCCATTTACCACGAAGAGGAGGAGAACGAGTTTTTAAACCTCAAAATATTATTTTGAAACGAAATTTATTTTCGTGCAATTATTATTATTTTTGTTTACTGTTAATTTTGTAGAACAGGAGAAAATAATGTCATGGAGTCCAAGGCAATGAAACAAATTTCACAGACAAGCGCTCTTCACAACTGTCTCCAGCCTTTTTTTTTTACATATATAATAGAATATATTATATACATAATGTTTTACATAATTTTTTATTCAGGCTTGTTGAGTTTACTTTTAACTGAGAAGTGTATTGATTTAGTTAATAAGTTATTACAAGTAACGGTTTATCCAGCTTTTTTTTATTGCGGTTGTATGTTGTATGTATGGTGGTTGGCGTGGCTAGTTTAAACGTGGATTTTTAATAACAAATAATAGATTTTAATAGTCTTGCTTCAAACAAAATGACAAAATTTGACTTTTTCATAAAAGCGTTCACAATTCAATTTCCTAATCATAGGAATCATATCATATCGTTTCCATTTCCGATGCGAATGAAGTTAGGAACGAATTAAAAAACAGGAGTTCTTTCGCAAATTAATTCTTCACACACTCATTAAAACCCATCTGTTTGAGCTGCTCAAGAATCCTCTTAGGTTTTCGTGCTCTTCTATGGAGTAACTCTGAAATAAATTATATGGACATCTTGTGTGGTGCGAAAACCCCAATTCCAAGATGGATCTCTTAATTCAAAGATTATACCTGAATTTTACGGTCTCGATTTTTCTACAAGGGTGAAGAGCTGAAAGTGCAGACTGGGTAAATTTCGAGATAATTAAAGACATAATTATTGATCATCTCATGCCGCCCCCTAAAAACACCCACTCACAATGTGTGCTTTAACTTTAATTCATGAGTAGGAGAATAGATTGTCATCCCACAAAGAAGTCTTCTCCTACATATTTTTTTATAGAAAATGTCTTTGCTTCAAACCGTCTTTGTCAACTTTATATTTGATAAATCATATTGGATGAAATTTCTTATTTACTTATCGCTCTCTTTAATTTTATTTTAAGCTACTATACTGCTGATACTGTCTTGCGTCATTTGCAACCTTGCTTGATACTGTTTTTCATATTATGCCGTAGCACAGTCTGCACAGGAGAGAGACTACCTTCACACATGTCTCGTTTGTTTCAAACCAGTATTTATTTTGACAAACGTTGAACTCCACAAACAAATATATTTTGCAAGTAAAAGTTTGATTTCTATTAAAACTAAAAGAAGAAATCATCTTCTTAATCCATTCTTAGGACATTATCTCGAATAGAGTTTGACATATGGGGCATGTGAAAAACTGACTAAATAGTCCATAGTCTAAGTTTTATATTCATGTGACAAAGCTTCACCAACATGATAAAAAGACCTAACATAGAGAGTAGTTCACGCGACAAGCGTCGCGGTGTCTGCGGCAGTACAAGGCACATCAACAGAACAACAGATGATGCATGTTGATGATGACGAGTTAGTATTCGAGCCTATGTATGTGATTTATTTTTGACTTCCAACTGTCAACTACTTTTTAAGCGAAATTAACAATCATTAAAACTCTGATGTAATTAAAGAAATTTAGTTTAGTTGAGATTCAAAAGTGATTTCCAGGAGTGATTTTCAATAATTTTTAGCTGAAACGGAAAATTAGCTGCTGCTGTTCATCCACCCATAATAATCAACAGTGTTGCGGTTACAATAAGTATAATAATAAAATATTGCTACTAAATTATGTGTGCTAATACTAATTATTTTCTAGTGACATTTTAAACAATGGGATCCGGAAGAATCTGCTGCGTACCTCTGTGCCCTTCAAAAAGTGGAACACCGGGAATCAGCCTTCATGAGATTCCATCCAATGCCGAGACACGACAGAAATGGCTGAAAGTCATTTCCAGAGCGGACAATAAGAACCCAAACAAAAACTGGGAGCCTGGAAGCAGGTACCTTCAAACATTATCATCAATGTGATAATACTGTGATAAGATTTGAGGCACAACACAAAATGATGATTTGTATCATTGTTTAGATCAGCCGTGTGCTCGCGTCACTTCATACCCTCCGATTACGTACAAGGCCACAAACAAAACCGATTGGATAAAGCTGCAATTCCCTCCCAATTTCCGGAGTATCCTCTTCACAAGGTGCTGCAAACGAAGAATCCTCGCAAGTCTCCTGCGCCGCGATCAGCGCCTATAGTTCCTTCCAAACGACGAAAAATTACTGCTGATAAGGAGAATGATCAATTGGAAGTGGAGACCGGTGGTACTATCACAACCATCGCATCGCAAGCTAATGACAATTCGGTTACTCAACTGCTGAATGAAACTATTGATGGTCTGAAATCCCGAATCAATAAATTAGTGTGTGCTGCTCGTCGGAAGGATAAACTCATTGCAAGCCTGCGACAAGAAGTTTTAGCCTCGAAGCCAAAAATATCTACCATACAGATGTCTCTAGAAAAGGTGAAAGCTGACGCTGACAACGGAGAAGTGAAGGCATTATTACTACTTCAGCAATTGGAGGCTTATGGTAAAAAGAGATTTAAGTGGTCAGAGCTGTGCCTCCGCATGTGTGTTATTTGGAAAAACAAGTCCCCACGTGCATACAACTTTGCACGAAGTCAATTAGTCAACTTACCGTGCCGATCAACTTTACAAAACTTTATTGGACCATCAAGCCTTGAAACAGGACTGACCAGCTTAGCACGGCTTCGGTTAAAGGAGGAGTGTAACAGTATTTCCGACGCTGAAAAAGTTTGCAGTTTAATTTTTGACGAAATGTCAATATCCCCGCGTTTGCAATATCGCAAGCAAGCAGATAAAGTTGTTGGAGCAGCTGAGTACGGACGCGGAGCATCGGACACATCATCACCGGAAGCACTGGCCAACCGTTTACTATGTTTTGTACTAAAAGGCCTGGGAACTAACTATCGCATTCCGGTTGCGTATTATTTAACACGCCAGCTACAGGGAGCAGACTTGGCAAAATTAATATTGGAAGTAATTACGCAAGTTGAAGAAATTGGATTCAAGATTTGCCGACTTGTATGTGATGACGCCACTACTAATGTGAAAGCATACGAGATTTTATGCAACGGAGAACTGAGTCATCAAATAGCTCATCCAATTCGACTAGACGATCCATTATTCATCAGTTTTGACCAGTGTCATATTGTGAAGAATTTGCGCAACCAGTTTTTGGATGCAAAGAGAAATCTTTGTTACAATGGGAACCCTATCTCCAGCAAGCCTATAAAGGTTTTGTACGAAAATCAGAAATTACTTCAAATTAAGCCTGTTAGATTTCTTACAAGAAAAACGGCTTATCCAACGAATTTTGAGAAAATGAACGTGAAACGAGCTATTCAAATATTCTCCACAGAGGTGATCGCCGCTTTGGAATTTTGCAATTTTAAAAACCTAGCAGGATTTCGAAACATTCATGAAACTCTCAGGTTTATGAAGAATATTCAAAAATGGTTCTTGGTAAATTATTATGATGTGAATTTACAACGTAATTTACATTACATTTACATAACTGATAATGTATTTGATTGTAATTCTCATGTTCTTATTTGCATCTAGATTCACAATGTATGCAACACGACACTGTTTTGCCGAGATGCCATTACATGTTTTGCCGTTACATGTTTTGCCGAGATGAGAATCGCAAGCACTTTGGAATGATCGATGATTGTCGTTTGGATTGGCTTGCAACAAATTTTCTAGGCTACCTGGAAGATTGGGAACAGTCGGTCAATGGACACAAGAGTCGCAAAGAAAAATTAAAAGCATTCTTAACAAGGGAAACATATACCGCTTTAAAAATTACTACTCTGGCAACTATTTCATGCATAAAGTAAGTGAACATACACCATTAATACTTGTATTTTTGGAATTAATCTATGATTTAATTTAATCATTTATTCATGCCACTTCCTGTTGTACTGTTTAGGTATCTAATTAAATCTGGCTTTCACTACGTCCTGACTCGTAAATTTAGCAGTGATGATGTAGAGGGAATATTCTCAGCAGTGCGTGCTTCACAAGGACATAATGATCAAGCAAACGCAGTGAGTACCATATATGCCTTGGAAACTATACTGAAGACAGGTTTATTTTCATCGAGTCTCAATGGAAATACACGTTCATCATGTGGCAAAGCTGTGGAAGTGGGTTTCCAACGTCGTAATGTGACCGGAAGAACATTACCAATGGGAAGTTTAGTGGAACTGAACGAAGCGCAAAGCCAGTTAGCGTGTAAGCTTGGAAACCCTCCAGGTGGGACAGAGTGACATATATAGTACACTTTTACTATTGTGAAATACTTTATTGTCGTGATTGTGTTGTTACATATTTTTAGACATTTCAAATATAACCACGAAAGCAGCTGGTGTCGCCATGGTTGCAGGGTTTGCCATACGACTCCTGAAGGACAGACATCCGTGTCCAATGGCTGGAGTAAACATCCAAGGATCAGCTAATGATTTTGTGAACAAATTAATTGCACTACAAGATAGAGGTGGCCTCTTGTACCCTTCTCACACATTTGTATGCTTTGTTAAGTTAGTCTTTGACATATTAGAGCTATCAAATAATTATTGTCATCGTAATGCTTTGGTAAAATCTTGGAAAATTACACTGTTGTCGCTTCTGCCCCCTGAAACTCTTACGTGTGGTTGTAACGATGTTGATCATACTAAAAAAATCAGAGACCTAATCTTAGGAAGTTTATGTAAAATTTTCTTTAATAATGTATGCTTTAACACTACAAACTTAGCTAATGAGAAGCCAAAATTTTCTTTAAAGCCGACATCAAAGAAGATTAAAAAGCTGTAATTCCAGCCTTTATAAAATAATAATAAATTCCTCTGATTGTACGAGATATTATTTTAATTTTGTGTCAAAAATGCGTTTGCCTATGTAGCTACATACTAGCATTTAGGTGTGCCTACTAGCGCCACGTGCGTCAGAAGGGGTAACTACGTCTTGTCGCTACATACCATAGCACAATTCTGGCAATGGCAGGTCTTTTTATCATGTTGGTGAAGGACAAAGATTGTTCCAGTTTGATTTTAAGTTCACATAATGTGGTAGCATCCTTCACCTCTATTTAATGGCGACACAAATTTTTAAACCATTATGTATCTTAGTCGGCGTTGAAGATTGCAAACGATTTTTTTTCTTGTGTTAATTTGAATTTTTAATTTGTTAATTTTTGTTAAGAAAATATTTAGTTGTCCCAAAATCTGAAACAAAAAAAAACCCTCGTTTTCTTTCGTCGCTTTTTTTTACAAATGACCCAAATAATTACTGCATTATTCCCAATTTTTCCTGATTGCTGAAGTTACATGAAAAAGGTTACAGATAATTTTCATGCGAACCAATAGTGGAATAATTATTTCTTTTGGTAGGAGGGACATTTAAAAGGAATGACGAAATTTAAGAAAAATAAATGCACATTAAGCAAATAAATCAATTTATAGAAGCATTTTAAGTAAACTTGATATGATGACTAGGGCAAGGAAGATAAAGCAATTAATTTTGATTGAGATTGCAGGTAAATATTGGAAATATTTCAGTTTGCCAATTAGCGTATATTAAGTATAATTACTTTAAGCTGCTATGTTGAATCTTTAGCACGATTCCCAATTCATGTAAGAGAAGCTTGAATATTTTAAAATCAAATGTACAGCATGAAACTACATACGATATGCACCATTGTAACGAGCAGCATAAATTTTAAAGTATGCATTCCAATTAACGTTGAAGTTTACACTTATTGTTAATTTCTTTTGTGGATTTAGTTTTGGATAATCTCGTATATTCAAAAAGAGAAAACCAAGTAATCGTTTCATTTCCGCATCCTGAAATAAGCGCTTAAAGTAGAGTTTTATTATCGAGTAGACTGGCATTTTAATTATTTTAATTGGCTATGTTTGTATGTGATATTCGGCTTATCGGCTTATTTACATATTGAAAATGCAAATGATGTAAGATAAGTTTTATGTCTGTGTTGAGTAGTTTTGAACCAATACTGATAATATCTTGTAGTTGCCCTTTTCTTTTGAAAATATGTGCAGCACGCTAACGTGTAATTACTATAGCCTTAGCCACGAATACAAGTAAAATATATAAGTTATATACACTTAACTTAATTCAGAAAATCGAGAACAAATATTTACAGAAGCCGATTTTGCTTTAAGTTAGCATCAAGATACACCCTTTAAAGCAATGTAACGTTTCTAATTGTGCAAAATTGTAAGTTAACATTCCGTTAGAATTATTTTAGTACCTTATCAACGCTTACAAATCAAGTGTTTTAAGTTTTAGACACTTCACTTGATTCAGAAAATCGGGATTAAATATTTATATATGAGATTTTGGTTTTAACTTAGCAAATAGATACTTTGAAGCAGCGTAGCATTTTATATTGGGCATTAGTTAAGTGTTAAATAAGTGAGAATTTTTACTATTACTATATTTTACATATAACCATATTATTTACTGTTCAATTCTTTAAATTTCAATGTCAAGTTCAAGTCAATTTTGGTTTGTCTACGACACAATGTATTTATTCAATATATGTTACTTAAAATTGAGCGCTCCACTCTTTAATGTGAAGAGCTTTATGTGAGTAAGACAAATGAAAGATGAAAAGCAGGAATAAAAAACAGCTAAAATTATCAGATTAAAACGCCCACCCATAATTGTCCAGCTGTAAGAAGGTTATGTAAGAAATCTTGTCAGTTTGTTTGGTTTGCATTCATCGTATAGCTTTTTCATTTTTCGTTAAACAGGGGAGAAATGGTGTACTCATGAACATCAGTTATTTTTTAATCTTTGATGAGCAGAGCAATGCGTTATGCAATTATGCAATATTATGATGATGAGGAGTTGACAGATGACAACGAGATGAGTCAGTCAGTCAGCGGAGTCGAGAGATGATAGCCATTAAATAAAGAGCACACACACCTACGTCTTTTGAGTTCTTTTGCTTTATTCGCTTTGTGACCTTTGCTTACAATTTTTTGAAGAAACCAGTATATCTGTTTGTAGTGGCGTTATAAACAAAATCTTATATGCATTTTTTATACTACCCATCATTTTAGTCAAGATGACATTTGGAGAAAAGATAAATATAACTTTTACATTATGTCCTTTTCTATTTCTCGTATCTTTTCTCGTCCACGCTTACAGCGTCTCATCCTTGCGAAACGCAAGTTTAGAAAGCTACTATGACGAAAATCAGAATACCCCCACAACAGGAAGCGTTTTGGAGGAATCCCCTCCAGGGGTAATGAAACGTCATTATGATCATCGTCACAACAGACAAATTCGGCATCCTCTTCGTCGGCAGCATAGACGACATGCTGTTCCTACAGCTTCCTACGGGGGAAAGCGAAGTGAAAGGAATATTAAAGAGAGCAGTGCTTCAGCTCCGTCACCATCTCCCTCAGGCTATAATGACTATCCTCCGAAACAATCGCCGCTAATGCAACGGAGACATGACCATCATCGCCAACAAAATGAGGACTTTTCCTTCTCAGATAATAGTGAGTTGGCACAGGACCAAACATAAAGTGGAGAAAATGAGGATATTTTAAAAATGGAGGATTTTCCGGAGGGATATTGGGTGCAGATTGCACAAGCTAAAGTGTTGGCACTTGCTGTGGTGAGTTAAACTTAGAAATAAAGCAGCCTTTACCATTTCTGCTATTATGACATTTGAACGTAAGGGGGCATTTTCAAAGGTACTTATTTTTTTCATTAAAATGAAACATTTTTTTGTGTGTGAGCGTTATTTTCTGCCATATTTTCTTTTGCAACCACATTCTGTGAGGTGATGGTAATGTAAATGTCTCCCCTGCCACTTTAGGTCATTGCTTTGATGTCTCTGTGAGTAAAGTCGGCATCCGGTATTTTAGACAGGGTTTTTTATCGTGTATACTCTCACTGGGAAAGGGGAACATCATAGCATAGAAAAAAAATTATATTATAAGCAATAGTAGTAGCTTTAGAAGAAATCCGTATATAATGCATAATATGTAGCTTGTAGCATGTCTGGCTAGATAGTAAATATTTTATAGGTTAAACGGTAAACGATCAAGGATACAATACGTCATAAATATAGGAGTGGTGCATCATGATGGCGAAGGTGGAATAATGACACTGATCAAACAGAAAAAATTTCGAAGAATAAAGCATATAATAGTTTTTAAGGGATAAATATACACTCAATATTTTGTGTAGCTTGGTTGTAAATTATAGAGGAAAGTTTAAAATTAAAATGAAGGCTAAATATTTCAAATGTGGAACGATAAATTTCAACGCTAGAAAACCTGAAGTCTGATACAGCAAATATCCAACTCCTAAGCTCCGTAGATTTGTTTGCAGTCTAGTCATAAAAACGAGATGGAGCGTAATATTAGGAACAAAATTATTACTAAATCGATTTCATATTTTGGAGCAACAGTTCATCCAACAACAAAAATAGCTGTCTGGCACAACATTCATATTTTTATGACTTTCACAATAATAATTAACTTGATCATTTTATAGCCAATTGCCCCAATTCCAGCAGATATCATCTTAAAACCAACAAAAATGGTACCTGCTTGCTATCTCTCTCTCTCACTCAGACAACTTTTACAAAATTGTAGACATTTTGTTTTCTCCATTCATACACACAAAAAAACCATCCAGCTGAATACAGTTGAAGGTCTTGCTCTTGACTGTAATATGCTTTTTCTTGTGAATTAAGAGACCCGAGGGATGTAATTAGCCAAACATTCCCTTTTTCCCTGTCTCTGCCTCTCTCCCTCTCCATCTCTCTATCTCTTTTATGATATCTATGCAGATTACTAAATCTCTGCATTATTTAGCGCTGCTGGGCATCAAGAGAGAATATGATCATGGTGGTGGTGCCGTATTGCATCATAATCATCCCAGCTACATCTTATATTAGGTAAGGATCAGGAAATTATTGTGGGACGTAAGCGTGCAATCTTTATACATATAAAGTATACTTATATATTTACATTTTTCCCCTGCAGCTATACTTAATTTCTGGATATATGGAAGCAATAAGAATATTTCCAGCAAAAGCCTTCATTTTACTAACTTTTGTTACTCACGTTCCAGCAATATGCTCCCTTATCTCTGGATTTTATTGGCTCATTTATATCTGGCGATTTCTAACGTCAAGAAGAACAGAAGCACAGCACAATATTTCTTTTGTTAAACAGCCGTACATACATATATAACGTCCCATTTCATATGCCAGTGGTGAGCCAGTGCACACGGTAAAAGTTATACGTTCTATTTTCTCTTGGAATTTTATCCTGGAAGGGTCTGACTTGAAAGATAGTGCAACAAAAAAAGTAATAAACAAGGGACACATTTATACTCATCCCATATACATAGCAATAAATACAAAAAAATCTAATTTTCTTTATTTTTTGCGCATGATTTGGAAAGAAGAAACCAGCATTAAAAAGGAATATATTTAAAGCTTGTGCGTGATCATTGATCGTCGTTAGTTTACGTGTTAAATATATAAAACGAGTGGGCGCAAGCAAAGATTGCATCAATTTTATTTCAATCATATTAATTTGAGGATATAATAAATGTTTCCAATTAAAATTACATTTTAAAAATTCTTCAACTCTCCCCGCACATTTTAATCAAACATACATACGACCTCGGCCATTTTTCTGCCACCTTCAATAAAGACGTTCACGGACCGGCTTCTTGGTAAACTCCACCTTCACCAAAAACTTTGGCTGCACCTGACTCGGATCGTAGACCACGTACTCGTTGTACCTGAGCCAAGGAAGATAGCCACCATAGTTATATCCGTACCGGGTGTTAGTGTCTTGTCCTTTGGGTCGTTTCGCCTTGATAGTGGGACCCAACGGCCATGTACACCCATCATCATCCACCTCATCCCACTTCGGGTTTGGGATATTGAGACCCATTCCCTTCACACTGTCATAGCCTTGAGGGGCCTTGTTCAGTCCATATTGGTGTCCATACATTTCTTTTGGCTTTCCTACGAGAACGTCGCAGAGG
>JAQIWO010001094.1:0-11130 GCA_034695405.1 Entomobrya muscorum | reverse complement strand
CTACTACGTAAAGCTCATTAGGAAGAAAAAAGCAAAACAATTCTTCTTAAATGTTTTGGAAACCGGATACATCATTGGGGTTGGTGGCTATAACCCGGTTCAAAGAAGGTAACGGAGCATATTTAGCCGGACAAGAGTTCGGTGGGATAATAGTTAGGGAGGGCAATGTATCCACAGGACTTAATTTACATGTCATAAATCTCCACGTGGACATTTTTTCTTGTACATCATTCTTTCGATGTACATGAATTTCTATTTGCATATTTTGAATATTAATAAGACTTGAACCGCGTACTCCTATATATTTGCTGGCATTGACACGCATTTTCTCGATCAAAGATGTCAGCATTCCTATTCTTGTCCCCAACTAACAGCTACTGTACTTGAAATTTAGTCCAATTAGTGAAATGTCCCACCGAACTATTGTCCTACCGAACTTAGGTCCAGAGACATCTACGCCACCGCGCAAGTATGACCCGGCTTATAGCCCCGTTCCCGAATTTATCAGTATCAGTAAAATCCATAAATTTAAAATCAATATATTTAATGTGTAAAAACTGAAAATAATTGCGACGCTTTTAAATTTTTGCGTCAGAAAATACATAAAAATCCATGATGAGGATTTTGTTTTGCAATTATACGACCTAAGATTGCTCATAGTATGACTTTTATTCCTCAAAACGTTGGTCATATCAAGTCATCGGATGGCTATACAATATTCTGTTTCATAATTACATTTTCATTCATTCTCACAAAAAACCACAAGCCGAGTAAATAATGTACGTTTTAGATAAGCTCGACTCTTATCTTGTGAATAAACCAGAAAAAATACGATGACACTTCAACTTGACGAGAATCACAGGTTACGTTACCATGTCTGCCCAATATCCCTGAAGCAGATTTCTAGGGGAATTTAGCATCTAGCAATGAAAATAAACAATTACCATCAAAGCCAGTTGTTTGAATGTTTTACTCATATCATAAGTAAATTGAATGCAATATTTACTTGAATAAACCATAGTTGAATGCAATGAAAGATGGTGCTAATTCAAAAAATAATTAAAAAAATACAACCCAAACAATTTACGTTTTAAACAACTTTTAAATACATTTATTAATTTATTTGTAATGCAAGCACCTTGTAACTGCTGTATATTTACAATGAATTATTCAGAGTTTGAGGGGGATACTCCTAAAAATACATTTAGTTTTTACCTTAAACGTTTTAAAAAATCGCTTTAGCAATAGTCACAATGATTTAAATAGGTTGCCAATCACACACTTCTATGCACACTTCTGATTGAAATGGTATAAGCATTTACCCTAAAACACATGACGCGCTGTTTGTCCCCAATAATTTTGATAATGAATAAAATATTAACAAATTTCCCTAACAATTTTTGAATTAAGAATTAAAGTACATTTAATCTTTCAAAGTTAAATGCAAAATATATTTATCTCCTTGATCCTTGGAACCTTTATAAATTGATCTGGGTTTAATGAGATGATGCAATGACTCAGTAGAAGTTTGGTTTGACATGACATGAGATGCAATTGTGAGAACCAAATATTTAATGTTGCCATTTTCAGCTTCTAAATAAACTTCAGGAATTTCCAAAACCATACACAAGGTTTCTCCTAAAATTTCTCCTTCTCTCAAATGATTGTACAGTGCGTTTTCTCCTAATAAATTTGTTCTTATCAGGAGATCCAACGCGTGCCAGTTTTTCAGGCAGACTACCAACGCATGAAATTCATCTATAGTGTAAGGAGTGAAATAAGAGAAATATTCAAGACTAATATGAGATGAGAACAGCTGAAGACTGAAGTCTGATTCGTTAACAAAAGCATTTCCCCTTGTGTCAAATTCTCTCACATCTACGCCACACGTTTCCACAAAATACTTTATCACTTCTATTCGAATGAATTCATTCCAGATGGCAAAGTGAAGCACACCCCTACCATCTCTGTCCTTGCAATGGACATTCGCTCCCCGCCGAACCAACTCCTTCACAAACTCGACATTGTGATTTCCCATCACAGCAGACTGAAGCAGATTACGTCCTTTAGAGTCCGTGTAATATACGTCGATTCCCTGAATGTTACATATCAAGTCAAACGCGCTAGTTGAAAGGTTTTTCCCGAATATAAGAGCATCATTAAGATCAAAATATCCTCTTGCAAAGACGCCAAAAGCTACTCCTTTGTCTTCAAGAAAGCGCACAAGCTTCAAAAAATCGTCTGGGTTCATGTACAATATGCTATAATACACAATATTTCTAACGAACATGATTTCATTAAAGTTAATCCCATATTGGGTGAAACACTTGATTAAATTTAGGTTGATGTTTATATCTTGAAATAGGCTTTGAGGATGCTTATCACCGTAAAACAAAAATGAATCCAACAGATTCAATTCCTTCTCCTCCAGCATGCATTTGTTTTGAGTGAGAAGAAATTTGCAAATTTCAGTTCTCCTACTTACCATCTCATCCCCAATCTTATAGAGATCTTCTATGCAGTAGTGGAGAAGTCCCCGACCTTCTGAACTCACCATTGCCGACAAATATTTCACCATTTCCACTTTTGCGGTTTTAACAGCGACTTGTAGAGGAATGTGAGCTCCAGGAGGGTGGTCCAGGGTCAGGGACCTCTTCAATTCAAATTGGAAGCAGTCGTGAAAAAGCTGAAAACATTCACTCAGCATTTCCAGGGAACCATGGGCGGCACACAAATGAAGCAATTTGGAGGATGGTTCCAAATCTGCATCATAGAATATGTCTTGAAGCCATGCTAACCTTCGCTGAATGACATAAGGTCTGAACCTTTTTATAAGACTACTTGGAGCTACTTTAAGTGCATCTTTAAGAAAACGAAACAAGGGAATATGGTTGCCGTGTATGCAACTATTCAACATCCTATAAAGATTCGGACCTTCAACTACGGCTCGAAGGGCATTCAGGAGAAAATGGTGAACCAAATGTGATTCTTGGGCTTTCAAGTGGCTATTAATAAAGGAAACAATCACTGAATTACTAAAGGTGTGGATGGTAAATGATTCAGGTACTCTCTTGGAGAGTGCTGGGCTAACATGGTATAAATAAATTCTTTGAGGGCCTACAGCACGGGTATGTAGAGCTGTTTTCATAACAAATCCCATTAGTTTTTGTTCCAGCATCTTTTCATCCGTCTGATGGGCTTGTACTTTCCCACACAAAACGTCTCCAAAAAACTCAGCGACCAGGAACTCTGCGAAGGTACGATGCAGAAATCCGACTGCTTCCATATCTCCTGTCCGACCTCCAGAATCCAGTACACCAAATTTTAAATGCGACGCAGATAAAAAGATTTTTTCAACTTTTGCGAGCTTTACAAAATCTTCTGAAATTGGCGGAAACAATAGTTGTAGTGCCTTCCACACGTGGTAGTTCTTCATCTGGAGTACCAAATCATCCTGTTTGTAGTTGGGGAAACGCAAGCTGAAAAAACTTTGGTAAATTTCGTACACAGAAACGCACCTGCAAGAGGATACATGTACTTAAAATAAAATTACGTAGTAAATTTCTGACTTTTACTCTTGAATTTACACATTTAGTTATTTTGATTATGATAGGATGTTAATCTAACCTGATACTTGGCATATCTATACTGTTCGCCGGGTCTGAGAAGAGCGTCGCCTCCTTCGTAAAAACCTCTGCGAGTAAACAGCACTGAAGGGGGATCCCCATGAGGTCATTCTCTGCTTCACTATCCGACTTTTTTATCGTATCCTTCAAGTTGTCGAGACAATTTGCAGCGAGTATTTCAAGCTTATTTTCATTTGAATTTTGTAACTTTGACTTCCAGGATGCGACCAGGTAGTCGATCTGATTTTGGTGGGTGAACGGAAGTATGTCGTACGCAATAACGCCGAGTGATGACTCCAGCTCCTTCCTTACGTGCGGTCTGGAAGTTACGAACACTCTGATATTGTCCCTGTCTTGGACCAGTGCCCTTAAAAAACTCTGGGTGAAGGTAAGACTTTCATCTGGCACTTCATCCAGCCCGTCAAAAAATAATTCGAACCGGAAATAAGCTTTCTCCGCAACCTTTTGGAAAATGCAGCTCGCTAAGGATGACGTGCAGAGACATTCCATTATGATCTTTAATGCGAGGCTGTAAGTCACTTTTGAATGTTTTTCTGGCTGAAGAAGTAAAATCGATAGGGGAATAAAGCCAACGATTCTAGCAGGATTCCTAACGGACATTTTTCTGGCTAGACTTGCCAGAAGCTGAGTCTTTCCCATTCCCGGCTTATCGCAAATACAGACCCCCTTACCGGCTTTGCCCTCATCCAATTTTTCTAGAAACTCGTCTTCTGAAATGTAAATCTCTTTGTTTCCGGCAGTCTTCTTCACAATAAAGTTCCAGAGTATTTCGGATCCCCCGGTTGAGTCTTCCAAAATGACAGTTTGATCACTTTCGATTTCTCCCTCAAGCCTGATTAGGTGCTTCGGGCTGCCAGAAATTTTACAGATGTGGTCCCAATGCTTATTGTCCTCTAACAAAATAAAACGAGATTTAATCTCAAAAAGTTGTTTTCCAGATGACATCACGGGGTTCAGATTTGCCAATTTACTTATTTGACATTGCTTCACTTCCCGGAAAATAAACACGTCAGGGCATATCTCTTTGAATATGTTAGGATTAAGGAGAATTCTGTTGTATAAAGATCTGGGGATGTAGAGAGGCTGTTGAGGAGTGATCGTCTGGCGAAGCAAGGTTACCGTTTTCTGGGCACACAGGAAATACTCTAGCTCTTCCTCCTCACAATTTCCCCCCTGGAATATTTCTTGTACGTCTTGTACCGTTATCTCTGGGAAAATGTCTAGGAGCTTGCCCACTCGTCCTTGAAAGTCGACATCCAAATCAAAAATGACATGCTGTCGGTACCCTTTTAGAAGACATTTGGCGGAGCCACTTTGTTTGCATTGATGCAGCACCCTGGTCAGAGCAGAATATCCGTTGGTACGCGTCATGAGAATGTCGTAGAGCAATTTCGACTTTTCTAAACCCCGCCTTGTTGATTTCTTTGCATGAAAAATATAAATAAATAATGCAGTAAACTACTCGCAACTATTTTTTATATTACATAATAGTTATATTTACTTACGATAGCATCTATGTCTGAAGTTGAAAGGACTTCTGCAGACTGTAAACTTGCGAGAAGACTGGCGTCACAAACCGTATTCTCTATCAATTCCAGGAAGTGGGCTTTCACGTAGGTCTTTTGCCAAGGCTCCATGACTACTTACTATGGAAGACACGCCAAATTCCAAATCGGCTGCCAAACTTTCTAGCCTAAACGAGTTCTGCAGGTAATTTAGAATTTAATTTTATTAAGTCTAACACTTATTTATTTTCCCTGAATTTCTTTTAACATAAGTTTTAGGTCTAATAGTTTTTAACCAAATGGCTCTTTAACTGATCAATCTCTATTTAATTTCTTGGTTTAAATATTCAAATTAATTCGTAACACTGCAAACTTTTGTTTATCTCTTTGAATTAGTCATCCATCACCTTTTCGGCTTTTGAAGAACTTGACATTGACGAAATGAAAAATGATTATATATGGTGCAATTGATTAGTCATGGACTTATAACCTTGGTATATTTATACAAAGCGGTAGAATGAAAGGTAAATATCAACACACTGATAACGTAGCCAATAAATGACGTGTTGAAGCTTCATTTTTATAAAGAAGCAAGTTATGCATGTACGAGCTTGAACTTGAACAGAAGTATTCTTTATTCTATATTCCAATCTGGAATATTTTATATGATAAAATTGTAACTCAAATGAATGCCCAAATGAACAACCCGTTGACGCTCAAACCAAAGTGATTAGAATTTACGACATCTAGTCACTTTTTGAATCTATATTTGTGTTGCTACGACGCTATGTTTCTACCCCGGTGGCCATTTTAGTCCGTATTATTGTTCGTATTAACTAATTTTTTTTTTCAAATCTGATGATAATATTTTGCATTTAAGTCGTATGCTTTATTTAAAGTTACATTTTAGCCTATGCCTTATTTTTCATAGTGACCAACTAACACAAATTCTGCATTTTTGTATTTTTGCAAAATTTAACAATTTTATAAACCAGTGTAACTATGGATTGAATTTAAACAATAGTATCATCGAATTTCGAAGTAGCTTAGTAACATAATTTAAAAATTTAAAAATTTAGCTCTCACTCTGCAAAATGTCTCCTCGCGTTCATTTGCTTGTACGAAAATTTGTGCAAACCAAAACGTTTGGAGAATTTTATTTGTTATATCATAAAAGATGAAACCATTTTGCCTTTTTAGTAAGCTTTTCCTCTTACGGATTATCATTTATCCTTGCATAGATTATTTCATAGCGTCAAACAATGACCAAACTAAATTATATTTGATATAATCATTAATTATATAAGAAGGAAAAGATTACAAAAAACCAAGCGCTTGTTTTTAATTTATTCACCTGACATAGAGCTAAAACACATTGATTGACATTCAAGCAAATTTTTCCTCATGGTTTTCCTGATTTACAAGGAAATGTGGCTATTTATTGACGTATTAATGCAATACATAAGTGAAAAACAGAACCATGATTTCAAAGTCACCAACGAACAAAGTCAAAGAACTAAGACATAAGGTATTTTAAAAACTGTTTGTTTCTCAGTGATGCTGAACACTTAAGTAATATTAGTATTTTTTCTAAACTTGTTTTATTCTCATGTAATTCATAGGATTCGACAAGATACGGGGGTTTGACGCAATAATATATTTCCAAAACGTTAGGTTAAGTAAACGGGATTTTATCTGAACGATAAACAAATAAAATAAACATAATTAAATACAAAATAAACACCGTAAGCTAAAAAAATATGGTTTTAGTATACTTGTTCTATTGTGACTTTAGAAAATGGCTTAATATGAATTTTTCATTAAATTTTTATATTCAACTTTCCAATATACATTTTCAGTAAGGTTTATGGATTGTTCCCAAATTACATACACATACAAGGTTTATGGATTGGAATTTAGCATTACTTAAACATTTTTTAGCTCCAGAATGAATCAGTATCGATATATTTAGAGTAAGGTATTGACTTCTTTGTGTATTTTGAGATTTTGCATGAGAAAATTTAGGTAGTTTATAAAATAATCATTGTTTGTATGAAAAAGTACAGTTACATAAACAACGAGGATGAGAGGATTCATTTATTCCTTTTATTCCATTGTATTTCAAAATTCTACACCCTCATGTATTTATGAGCAGTCTGTTTCAAAGTTGACCAGTGATGTTATTTCAATTTTTTTCATACAGTTCCAGTGCTAGTTTTTTTAAATCATTGCATCACAGTCAAAATTGTACGCACTTGTCCACGTTGAAATGCATATGCCAAAAGATAATTCTTTCTGTTACAAAACGTAACTGTAAATAAGGAATTCGGATGCATTGCTTTCTACATTTCAATTTATGTTTGTCCACAAGTACAACACTTTAGCCTACATGAATAATCCAGATAAGTTCAACTCTTATCTTGGTAATGAAATGAGGAAAAGTGAATAATATTTCATTTTCCTCATGGTAAATGGTAAATAACAGTAGCAACTATTCATGAGGATATTCAATTGACAAAAAAGCCGGTTGGTTGAGTGGTTGCCAATGTTTTTACGAGGAAAATAAGAAGTCAATTCTTATTGAGCTTTGCATTCACAGACAACAGATTTTTTAAATTTTGCCAATGCTATATGCATGAGTTCATTGAATACAAGAGAAAAATTTAAATGCGTTGCAATGGGATGTGATGTAGAATGTTGTAAATTTCAAACAATTATTGAAAATTTAGATTACCGAGAATTGAGAATTCAAGTTTGCATCATGTTTTATTTATTTGTATTCCATTTTTTTAAAAATTTGTGAACAATTGTATTGAACCATTAGAAGTCAATTCTGAGCATACACCAACTCGGCCTCCCTGTAACTTCACAATAACAACTGACACTTCGGTAATTGCTTGTAGTTTTCCCTCCCCAAATCAAACTTTCGCAAAGGTCACTGACATGCTCGTTGTAACTGATAATGTAATAAGCATTAATTTATAACATTCCACATAGCTTCTCCTAAGTAATTTTTTAAACATTAAATTTAGAATAAATTTCACAAATCATTTAGCACGTTTCCGTCTGGTGCTCAGTAGAAAGTAGATTTAGCTAAGGTAAATCCCGTGAAGTCTCAAAGGCGTACTAACTTGAGCACATTTAAAATCTTCTAATGCACACTTTCAGAAATTTCGATGGTTAATATAAAATTTTATGAACTCAATTTGTACGAGTTTTGTCGGAATAAAATTCTAGAACAATAAATTCTTAATTCACAAGGCTTGTTATTAATCTTAAATTAATATCCAAATTACATTCAATAGACATAATGCAATAGAAGTGTTTATCCTACTATTACTGGAGTATGTAACCGTGATGATGCCGCCATGTCCGGGAAGTTACTGTAACCTTGGTGGATTTTTTAAGGCATAATTCTTGTTTCTGGGAATTGTCTTTGACCATGACAGAGGAAAATATCAGATAAACAAGGAACTACGGCGATTTTAACAGAGTGTAGTTTACAATCGTAATAAAATATTTTCTTGGTTGTGGTGTACTGTTGTGTGAATTAGCCATTTTTGCCATTATCTGCTAAAAATATCATTTGTTAAATGGGTCATATATCTGCTTTTCGTCTTGTCCAAAACTACAATAACTAAATATCAAATTACGGCAAATTTTCACTCAGCAGTTATTTGACTGTATATTCTGTGTACTGGAATCCAAAGGGCACGTACCAAGTATTTTGAGCAATGAAACCCATTAGCTAATTTATCTTCATCCAAATCCGATTTGATATTAAGCTCATCTCAAATTCAAACTCTTCAGATTTCAGTCTGAATTTAAGCAAAACAAAAAGGCATCATGATTTGACCACAACTATGTACTTGTTGTCTGAAAATTTTCAAATCGCATACGCAACCACAAAATACGTATGCATGTTTTAAGGTTTAAAAACAGGCTCATTATGACTCACGAGACTGGTAATTGTACAAATATCCTCATGTGAACTCAGCTCGCATGCCACTCCATTTACTCTTCCCAATTTGAAACTTCACAACTCTAAAAAAATTAAAACGCTTGAAATTATACAAAATCAAAAATCAAAAAATATTGAAATATTTGAATATATTTCCATTTTTCTACCTCTTTGATTACATCTTCGTTGCCGGGACACTCCATCACAGTCTCGTCTGTAGACCCGACAGGTTTGCTAGGCATATCCTCCAAACGTGTAGTACTTCATGGCCTTTAAAGTTTAAAATAGTTTTTAACAAATTGGAAAACTTCACGAAAATTATACAGTTAATTATATGTTGTAAATGTACTTAAAAAATAATAGAAATGAAGTATAAATCTCTTTTTTAAATATATTTTATAAAAAATTACTATCATGTAAACAGTCGTGCTTCAAAACGCTTTTGCATTTTCCCTTAGATTTAAAACTAGTCTCTAGGAAGAGCTTTCTTCAGGTCTTTTAAGATTTCCCGATAATTCCTCTTATTCAACTGAGTGAACCCACAGTCCATTGTCAAAGCTTTAAATTATAAAATTAGGGATTTAGTTTAATAAATTTAAATTAAGATTAAATAATTTTCAATATTTAATCGAAGTTTATTTATGTCTATTTATGCTTACCTGATCCAACTTGCGTGTTCATTTTTGTATGGTGTTATTTCTGTTGTGTATGGTGGACAGCTCGCTTTTAAGGTGGAATAAATCATGCCTCTCGTTTCTCTGCTCGGCTATCTCTGTCGTCTGTAAAATACATGTATCATGTAATTTCCCATAATGAAGAGTATTCTATTTGCACAAAAAACAACAACAAGCAGAATAAATTTGTGATTCAGATACTCTTTCTGGTTCTATGATTTGTATGGAATCATAAAAGAGGATGATTCTTCAATCTGACCAAAACTATTTGGGAGTATATAATAACTTACGATGGTCTTCCCTGTCTACATTATAGTGTTGGCGCTGGAAGTCTGATTGAGTTTATTTTTCTATGTAACACATGGCTGCAATCGATTTACTTAAAGATTACTTAATTAAAAATAAAACTTTTGCTGGCGTTTGTGTTAAATTGAATTCTTAATTTTTATAACATGAAGACTAAGTGAAAACCTTAATCCTCTTTAATTAGCTTGTATTTCGAAATGTCAGAATTGAATTATAATATTTGGTAATTTCTTTTTAATTCCAATGATTCAGCTACTTCTTTTAATTTTAAGATAACTGAATATCAATTTATGTGTGCAAAGCACACCACATATCATTCAAGATATTACTTACATTAGTTTATTTAGCTACTTAATTTTAAAAAATAAGTAAATTTATTTCCAGTTTGAATGAAAATTAATTATTTGAATGTTCAGTTACCTATCCATGATTTCAGAATACATAAATCGCGCATATAAATTATTATTTAATTCACTTACTAAATTTGAGACATGAGTTTTCATCATTTATGTTTGTAAACCCAAAAGGCATCTCAGAGCGCTGCTGCAACATTTTTTACGTAGCAAATATTCCTTACAGGACACCACGGTTTTTTGTTATGCAGCAATATCCTCTAATCAAAACTAAGAACAGATAAGCAATAACGCAAAATGATGATTAGCCCTTTTTAAATGCATATTTTTAAGGGAACAATTAAACTTGGTTTAAAACCATTTGTGTTTCAATGTGTTTTTCATACTTAAATTATATATACATGACTAATGAGAACTCCTAGTTTAATAGCTCACAACCGAGAATGTTTCCTGGTTAGTTAACCCTGTACTGCTACTTCCTGTGCGCCACCAAAATGATTTTAAACAAAAGTAAATTGTGTCGTGATCCAAATAGTAAATAAGTTAGAACATAGAAAAGCAATTACGAAGTGGTTTTAAAATATTTTGTTTGTTATTAACTCGCCGATTTCGTGAACGCAATTCGTACCATATGATGTAAATCCCCATCTTAGAGAAATGAACTGTGGTCTTTTCAGTGTCCAT
>JAQIWO010001093.1:0-11134 GCA_034695405.1 Entomobrya muscorum | reverse complement strand
CCATAATAAACTGCATAGCTATCACGGATAGCGTCAAAATTAGCAAAAAAATTCGAATAAAGTTAGTAACAGCCAGTGTTGACCAATTATGTGGCTGTACACTATGCACATTAGGTAGTTCGTTAAAATATGTTTAAACTATGGAGAGGCATTCATACATTACACTTGAGTAGTTGCAATTTTATTGTTAGGATACGTGTACTGGCATAAGACGTAGGAACAGGAACGCACAACGTGACGTTAAATAATGATTAGCTGTTGGTTGCTGATGTGGACTTGATCGCTTGAGAATTAACATTACAAGAAGAGAATTTAAGCTTTATTTGGCATATCATAATGGCTCACTCCCAGTTACAGGCTGCACCCTACAAGTTCAGATAAGGAAATGTATCTGTAGAAGCCCAACCAATCAAACTCTTCAGAGTGCAATCATGTAAAAGTCAGTGTTTGTTTGATTTTATTACGTTTCTCAAGTAATCATCTAAAGTCTTTTGGTTCTTCTCATTCTTCCCAAACAGAATAATATATGCTAGGCTAATGTACTAATATACCTTGCTCGTACTTAAAATAATTGACGTATTTTTTATTATTTTAATGTTCATGATATTACGGGGCATTAATGCATTAGTGTGCATGTATTGTGTATGAAGGTTCGTACTGCACAAATGGGAACATTAACATGTGTGGCATATGAACACTTGCTGGCAAGTCACAACCTACACTCTCTGGATTACTATGTGTACACCACGACTTTTTGAGCTTCATTATTATGATTGACAGTTTTAATTAATATTATGAACAAATGGTGGACCTCCTTTGAGATTTGAATTTTATAATGAGCTACAACAGGACAAGAAGGGAAATAGAGATTCACAATGATGATATTGCACCCATTACACTGTTCAAAGATGATCGTCAGTTGGTTGAACAAACGGTAAAAAAATGTTTATGATACCTGTGTGGATGAATGTAACGAAGTAGCTTATTATTTTATGTATTTAATGTTTTAGTGTGAGCTAATGATATGAAAAGATATATATTCGAATTGGCTGCTTGCGCAGCAATGCACATAAAGCGATAATGAGAATGAGAAAAATATCACAACTCTCTCATTTCTCTCTTGGTAAAAAGTTGTTACGATGAGCAGTGAAGATCAATTTAGTTAGTGCGTGCATCGATGTGATGTGACTTTACTATACTTTTTTTACAACACAACAGTGCATTTCTCCTTAGAGCGTGTAGACATTTCTTTTTCTAACTCTTTGAGCCCTCGGAAAAGATGTTAATTGAAGCTCAACTTAACCTACAGCGAAGTCATTCATTACTTGTTGACTTTGATAGATAAAAGTAACATGAACGTGAACAGTTTCCATTACTATTACTAACCCTATTTAGCTTCTGATAAATGACTTAGACTGCGTGTGTCTACTTCATTTTGTCGATTTATGGTTCTCGGATTGAAAATCTGATTTTCTTCATTAATGGCAGAAACTAGAATCCACGCAAGCATCTCTGCTCTTACCAATAATATTTTGTGTTGATGAAAAAATATGAGACAAATTGCATGCATTATTCTTTTATTTCCCATTGTTTGTAAAAATCATAGATGAAAAAGGAGATGATGCTTATTGTAGGCCTTTCAACGGTAAAACGATTCAACAAAAATCGAAGAGATCCTAGACTATGATGTGAACATAGAAATACCTGGTTGGAGTGTAATCATCACTTCCCTTGGTCTTCTTCTTTTCTCCGCGACTCTGCCATAGTGCCGCCATATGACGCAGCATCTAGTCTTATAGTTATCCACTGCAAAGATCAATGGCACTATTTTGTAAAGATAGCCTGCGATTTCACAATAGTACAGTGTTACAACAAACTATAGCCCTATTGTTAGCCGCACTCTAAAGGGAAACGTAACTGGTATCAGTGTAATTATGAAATGATGATGTTGGTAATCAAGTTGACAACATTAACTTTATTCGCTAAGTGAAGTGAAGGAACATAAAATTTAAAGAAAGAAATTTGTAGTTATTAGTGTAATGAAAGGGCTAGTTTACTACGTAATTTAGTTCCTTCTCGCAGAATTAAAGTTTGGGAAGGATGAGGCAAAGGTCTCATTTAGAAATGTAAGCTACGTGACCACTCAAATTGTAGGTGTAGAAATAATAATGTCGACGGTGGGATGAAAAAGATGGGACACAGAATGATACTCTTTCACAGACACGTCATCTTTATGGCAAGATTTAAAGTAAGAGACGTGAAGTGTGCGTTGGTTGATACTTATTTGATAATCGCAATTCTCTTTTCTGATATAATACTAATAAGCATAATATGTTCATATCATTTTCTACGTTTTAGGTGCGCCGCGATGAGCATTGTAATGCGCGGCTTTGGCTCACAAATTTATGAATGTTTTTGTGTGGATAAATGCTACATTCGTCCGAATCTTGAAACATTTCTACGGAATTATTATAATACCCACGTATGGTACATGATCCTTTGTAAAGCGACACAAACATGCACTCAAATCACCAACAAACAAGGTATCATTATTATTTCCTCAGCATAAGATCACTTCTGATGTGAAAAAAATGTAGTGTAAAATGCAAGGGTTATAGCATGACAGACGAACCCTTTCCCCAAGAACATCGTCAACTCTGTCCCTGCTGGAAAATATTAATAATGTTGGTGAGCTGCATAGATAATACATTTCTTTGATGGTACGAGTGCACGTTGGTACATATGTATGTATGTATATTATCATCATCGTCTCCCTTCATCCTCCATGTCATTAATTCCGTTTATTCTGGCAGTGCCACAACTTTCAGAAACCTGCAATTTTCTTTTGACTTTATTACCATTCATTTTTACAATTACGTCTATCAGTCAAAAATATGGTTAGAAAATTGCATTTTGTCTCCGAGAAAAAATGGAGACATGGAATTAATTTTATGGTGAAATGAAAAATGGGCACTTCATGTATGTAGGCATGTGTTTACAGTACATTGTATCTTTTCCGTTGCACTCTCCTGCACCTTTTGAAACTTTGTAGACTTGCAACAGAACATTATGCTTATCACTTACGAGTTGAATATATTCAAAGGATTTCAGTAAAACAATGCTTCATTGAGATTTTGGATTAACAATGAAAACATCGTTTTCTGTCCATTATGGAAGGTACAAATTAGCTAATAGCGTAATAAACCTTCCTCATCTGCCCAAACATTATAATATAGGCACCTATTCCTCCAGACAGTATTTCGTCCCATTCACCATTTCATACCTACGTATTCGAAACATGCCTAGTCGGAGCTTCCACTTTCAACTTGAAGTAAAATGAGAACAGAATTCTTTAAATTAATAATAAGTGACTATTCCTTAGAAAATTGATATCTTGTTGTTTCCGTCAACACATGAATATTCCTGCGCAACAACACGAGAGGGGGTTATATAACTTTTTCGCTCTTTGTCTTCACTCCAGCAAGCTGCAAATAAAGCTCAGTGATTACTCTAGTTCATAAAATGTTTCAAGAAATTTGACGTCGCTCGAAGCGCGGGAATCATCCGTACAAAGCCAAACATTGTTGTCATAAAGAATGCATATAGTTAACGTAACAGAAATAACTAAATTATTGTAAAGCGGAAGCCTTAAGATGTAGCGAAAACAACTAATTAAAAAAATCAACTAGCAGTAGTCCACAGGGCTAAAATCGAAGATCTGTGTTCGCTGACCTGACCCACTGCGAATGTAAAATGCAATATTGTAAAATGTATGATGCCAAGTTCATGGTTGCATGGACGAACGAGCACATCGCTTCATTGTCATTTCCCCTTTCATCTAATTTTCTCTTATTACCTGACCTATTCTCAGAAACGAAATGAGAAATAATGAATAGTTGGACAAAGCCGACAATAATTGTATGCTTTGTCATGAATGAGACCGGAGTACCGGAGCCTTTTCATACAGAGTAGAGTCCTTTTGATTAGTTAAGTATGCACCACGTACGTGTACATCGTAATATTATGACAAGTTGTTGCTGTTGAGCTGCTATGAGTATTTCCTCATGCTTTTATGCATTGATCTGCCATTTGAAGTTCAACATAAAGACTGTTCATGACTCACTATGACACTGACCGTAAACTCCAACAATAGCTTGTACCTGTAGGCAAAGTGTCTTTCCTTTACTCATAAAACTAATGTACAATTTACACTTATTATAAGTACATTCACAAAACAAAGGTTCGAATTTATCCCAATATAATATTTATATTCATATGTATAGTCTCCTACTTCTACTTTTTTCAAATATAAATTAGCCATGTCGACATTACTTGCTCATGCGTACATAGAGTACATAAATTAAGCTTTATAAGCATTCATATTTCTAAAAAAAACCAAGTAATTTTTAATTTATTCCTTGATTTAAATTAGTGCTTCTTTTTTAAATACACATACCTATAATTGCCATATAAAAAGTCCTTCTTATATCTTGTACCAATTTGTTATCCAGTGAAACACATTATAACAGAGTGGATACATTGGAATAAAAACTCCATACATTATACCTTCACATGTTTCTTAATGATTCCCTGCAGATCTGTTAAAACTGAAACTTTAGCGTTTGTCCGAATGATATCCATATTAGTCATTATCTCCATCTCCGTTCATTCTGCTGATTCAATATGTTACTTATTTGTCTTTCCTGCCAATTATTTTTTGAGATATTGAGTTTGTTTATTTAGGAAATGTTTTTAAAACGATGCTGCTTGTTTCAAAACTAAATTGCTTCAACACGCACTCACTAATGTGGTATCACCTAGCATGATAAGTAATTATGGTTTTTCAAGTGCACGAGAGGCTGATGCTGATAACTGAACTGGAGAAGTTTACACAAGAGACGCGGAAAAGTTTTCTTGTTCTTGGCTCCCATGTTATCTGTAGCAAAGAAGCAGTTTGGTACGAAACAAAGCATGCAGCAGGACTTGCTTACTATGATTCATGATGATGATATTAATGTTTTAGTTTACTTCAAAAGGAACGTGCTTTGTAGATTTGGATAGGTACGCTATGCTCATATGCGTATAACTTTTTACCAGTAGTACGAGTACCCTACATAGGTGATAATGGATGAGTACAGGCTCTACAGCTTCAAAGATCTCGCATCATACGAGTGTATATGTGTACATTATACACTGGTATACAGAGCGGCTGCTACGATAATCTCGTTATTGCAATAGGGAAAATAATTTGGGACAAACAAGTGTATTTTCATAAAACGGAGACGGTGTAATCATCAAGTAGTGAAATATATATTACACTGGTGATAAGAAGGAAGGAAGAAACCACCCCACGTATCGGTCAAATATTACTACACTTCTTGCTGGAGAAAAAAAATGATTTAAGACCACCCTAGAGCATTTCCAATTTTATTGGGAATACATGTCTGCAAGTCAGGCGTCGGACTAGATTATGCACTATGTACACCAGACAATTTGATGTGTGCTTATTGTATCGTAGCCATTTACTGGTAAATTGTCAAGTAGCCGAATATGATGTTTTAACGTAACAGAAGCACAAGTATGGTTACTGGTTTCATAACAATAAATGATATGGTTCGAAGAGAATGCAAAAATGTGTTTCATTGTTACTAAAGTCAGTCACTTTGTGGATTATAGAAATGGTGAGAAGCTCGTTATTTTGACAAATAATGTAAAATATAAATAATAGGTATAATTCTTGCTTGATTGCAATACAACAACTGAATGAAGCATATTGTTGTATATAAGATAAATACATTATTAAGGAGAACATTAAGTTACGGAAGGGGAATCATATATTATTTCAAATGTGGTCTGCAAAATATTTTTAATGGAGCAGATAGATATTGATATTGGCTTTGCATCGAACTAAAGATTATCAACAGGAGATACCCTGGATCACTTCACTCTCAGATTTGACAATGCATCTGTTTTGATCATGTTTTACAGACTTGGAAAATAAAATACTTGGTGTGTAAAACGGTGTACTTGGTGTAGTAATAAGTTGGTAAACAACCTTCTACCTGGAAAATCAACCATATCCGGTCACTGAGTTGGTCCCACAGCTAATAGCAGTAGTGAGTATCGGTATTTACCTGTATGCACACATTTATAGGCACAATCATGCCCATACAACGTACCAACTTACTTGCATCGTAGATATCTGTTTTTCATTGAGAAAGACTACGCAGCGTGAAAAGAGCTTTGAAAGGTTATCAAATGGTTGATTACTGTTTACATTGACAAACGTAGGATGAGAGCAGTTACGATCCGGTAGAAAATTATAACTTACGATTTTTCTAAGCCGGCACCATCAGTGTGCCTTATTGAATGGATCATTAGCGGCCACTTTTGGCCATCACACCTTTGAACACTTTTAAAAGCAGCCTAGTACAAATACCGATTGGCTACTAATCGACTGGTCTGTATTTTCTGGTAATATAACAAAAGTAAAAATCAATCTCGAAAGCATTTATCTACCTTTTTTTATTAGGAACCTTGCAGAACACCGTACACTGGCCAACATGACGAGTGCGGCTTGCCATGCTTCTTTGGGGCATTGTAAAACAAGTACATAGGTACGTAGCCCCCACTATTATATATATACCATAAATGTATCCGTATCTATGCCTTGTGAATCCATAATAATATATAAAGTTATTGTGGAGAAGTAGCAATTGAACATTGTACCATCATCATTATAATATTATTATCTTATACTCGAGAATTTAGTTCAATTGTCGTGAATAGAACTTTATCTACCTATGGCCAACACATGATGTTGTGTGAGATAAGAAGGTTGAGGAAAGACGCAGAAAAAATCTCTGATCAAAATATTTACAAATTTGAATTTCCGTCTGTTTACAAAACACTTTTCTTCATTTGTGGAATTTCTTTGGGGCATGAGCATACAAGACATTTCATAGAAAAAATCGCTTGCGCCTGTTTACTTGCACGCTAGTATAAAAATCTCCTCACCTCATTGAACAAAGATCATCACGATCACCGTGGCTTGATTTCAAGTGAATTTTGTGAATGTTGAAGAATGCGCAAAACTTGTGGAATTGCAGATTCGTTTGTATTCCCCTAAGTTTGAAATTCGAATAGTTAAAAAATTAATTGTTTACGTATATTTCAATTGAATATGAGGAGGTACAGTTATTTCATTGACGTAGAGAACTCTTCCACATTATTAATGATTCTCATAAATTCAGAATCTCAGGCAGAATCGTATCCAAAATCGTAATATATAGAGTAATTAAAATGCACAATAAACGGCATTGTCTGTTTATAGAAAGCTACTAGTTCTTACTATCAATTTAGGTTTTTTCTCAGCAACTCTCAATAATGCTAAAAATGCAGTGCTCATCTTTCATAAATGTAAAAATGTAAGTATTTTAATTGAGTCACCTCCGACTTTAATTTTTTCGGGCGGAAGTTTGTGCTTGAGTTTGAAGAAAAAATGTTGCCTTCGCGGTTTACCTGTGTGATATTTTATTTTTTGGAAAATGTGGAGTGAAAAGTATAGAGCTCTTACCTTACCTACACAGCAAGAGGGCACATGCCCAAACCTTACTCTTCTCCTCTGACCGGCAAGGGCTTGGCAGGCACATAAAACGTACATAAAACTATATTATGCATAATACATACCGTCAACCGTACTATATGCTTCTTGGACACGTTTCTAATGCTGGAAGATGAAACGGTATATGTATATATTTTACCGAAGACGAAGGAAAAACTTTTCCGAGAGAAAAAAATACGAGACAGCTAGCACATTCCTAATGTCTTGGGATAAAATATTGCCGTGTTTTGTGGTTTATTGTTATCGTTATTGTTATATGCCGTCCCGCTGTCCAGTTGAATTTTTTTTCTCTTGTTTCGATTTACAATTTAAAGTGACAAAATTTTTACGGTGGATGAGGGTGAGGTATGAAGGTGTCTGTCTTTGTTCGTAATCATTGGGATTTATCCCTCTAACTAACGTAAGTGTAAAAAGGGTATTGGGTGTGGGTGACGAGACGATGGAAAATATTTTACAACGGGCAGTGTCGATGGCTCATGACTAATGTGAATACCATTACCATCATCTTAGTTTTATATGTAAAGGTATTGTTTGCACCGTACAGATATAAAAAAAAACGCTCATATTTAATAAAATATTATTGTTAAACTATCGATTAGCTTAAAAATTCAGTAACCATATTTGTTTGTGAAACTGTGCTGGCAATCATTAAGGAAACTTAAAATTATCATACGAATATGAAACAAATTCAACATTAAACGTAATATGAGAATTTCACATTAATATTCTTCATTTATCACCCATTGGCACAAAAATATGAATGGATCAAAAGATTTAAAAATGTTATGTTATAGTGGACATTAATTATTGCATAAATCTGAAGGCAACCCTGTGCATATAATGCTTACCCAGCACTTACATTCCTTTCCTGCATTACATACACATAACACATAAGAGCTTTATCCTTATGATGATGCTCTGGCTAAAAGCATTGCTTATACCACATTCCTTAGAAAACATCTCCTGCAATGAGTACATGATATTCTCCTCCTTCTTATCTGCCTGTAGATATGTTAAAGAAAACACGTAAAAGTTACTTGACAATAGCTCATTCGAACGAACTGTGTGTAACCGTGCAATGCTCATTTTTTGTTGTAAGTTTTGTACAAAAAGAAAAAATTATTATCAAGCATACTTTAAGTTGGTTGGCTGGTATGCCTTCACCAAATTTTATAGTTAAAAAGCATTAGAGAAAAATAAAAGACAAGTTTTTTTCTTTGTAGCTATTCATGTTTTTATTTGAATGTATACGAGAAAATGAGAATATAACTACTACCTACACACAATTACCTGCAGCTATTATAGTGTAGTATATATGTATATAATATATATTATATCCATATAAATATTTGAATATACCCAGGTGCACAACATAACATGGCATAGGTATCTTTACGCTTTCAAACATCTTTTCAGAAACAAAGTTAGAGAGGACTTTTTGGTATCTACCTCTACATATGCACGTTACAGAAATATTCGTTCCTACATTTCTCAACAGAGAAGATAGGCTTAATTTTCGTCTTGCTGAAGACCGCTTGAAGAGATTGCGTTGGTCGCTTGCAATATTATTACATGCACAGATTAAATAAAACCAGGGTTCATTCCATACCCCCTTCTTTATTACCTTCCACACAAGTCTCTTGTTTTCTTTCCCTGTCATTACTTATGTTTTACGCTAGTAGTGCTTGCTTAGAAGCACATGAGCTGAATTTGGTTTAAAAATGAAGCCTTACGAGACAATATAGGGCTAGGACTATGACAGCTTTGAAACAATAGAATGTATGCAAGTATGTTAATTGTAAAATATAAAATATATTTACTGCATAGAGTCCTGATGTGAGTACACATAATATAAAAAAGCCTGCAGGAATATATAATTGTAGATATAGTGTGAGGATACTAATATAAGACAATTTTGAAGTTTCTTAAAATATGTTACCTCTGCTGTGTATAAAAATGCGTATTGGATAGAATATATAATTATTTATATGTAAGACATTTTAACTATAAAAATGTATTGAACCATTATATATTTTGGAATACAGCCTATAGCTAGTATAAGGTTTAAAACATCTTATATTTCATAGCACATTCTTCCGATCTTCAGAATTCTAATATGATTCTAATGGATTTTTCTTCTGTATAATATATAATATTATGTTCAGTGTATTCTGAAGGTGAAGTGGTTATATTTATGTGGTACGCTGTCACTGTCTTTAGTGGGCTTTGGTCTTAGAAGGAAAAAGGTATCAGCTCCAAGAAGGTTTTAAACTTGCTTGTAGCAAGCAAGCAAGCTAAAGAATATTATATATAAATGCCAACAATGCAATGACCATACGGCATCATATATACTTCAACCAAACCTTTTCTTCTCCTTTCTGTAATGCTTGAGGGCAAATTCCTCAGCAACATACATAACAACTTGAATTAGCTGAAATGCACATTATACGGTTACGGTTTTAGAGGTAAAGGTAAAAAGGCAGCTTCTTGAGTGTGCTGAAGAGCTGATGTTGGTTGATCGGTAGTCGGGAATGGTGTGTTGCTGGTGGCTGAAGGAAAGAAAAAGTAATATATTTTAGCTATATTGCATTGTTCCTCAACAGTTGGTTCTTTCTTGCACATACCTACCTATACATACATGTCATGAGTGAGAATATGGACTCTGAATGTGTGGATTCTATATAGTTTGCTCTGCGTCATTATCATTATCCTTTATTCTTGTGCTCATCAAAGATATAATGTACATAGCATGGCATACCAAACTAAAATACTTCATGGCAAGATTCCTTCACCATCAAAATTTACATCTATCTTTTATAATGGCACACAGGCAGCATTTGGATCAGTCAAAGGAATGAAACAACGTAGTCGTTGTAATTGTTGAAACAAGTAGCCGTATAAATATGAGCTTAAGATGAAAGGGAGCATGAGAGAGATAGATGGTTGAGTGATCTAGTTGGTTCGGAATTTTGAGCACTCATGAGCACCCCTAGCGGGTGAACCACAGACGGACGGAACTGGTAAACAATTAAATTACCCTTGGCTATCTTCGGTTACTTCAGAATGGACTGTTTCAAATTCAATGTGTATATAGGGCCTTAAATCCAAACTTTATTAGCCTACTTTGCGTGGGTTCCCCTTCTGAATTCCATGCGGACAAATTAGAATGCCTGAGTCTGATGGATGCATGCACGTAAATGGTTTTAGAAGTAGAGAAGAACAAGCATTTTGACAGTGTAAAAAGATGCATAACGTCAAATGACTATTGCCTAATCTCCTCGAAGCAATGCTGTATCCTTACTTAAATATCTGTATCGATATGAAGGGAAGAAAGGACTGCCTTACATTGTCGTGAATAGTAAATGTATATAGTATATATGCTTCATACAATGCTCAACACCAACAAATGTACACAGAAAAAACAACCCCCTTCTTCCTTCATCATCATCATCATAATCATCTTCTGCTCAGGAATGCGTAATTCTTTGCTTTCCTGCATCCTTCTTATCG
>JAQIWO010001092.1:0-11135 GCA_034695405.1 Entomobrya muscorum | reverse complement strand
ACCACCTCCGTGGCTGCTTCAACAATGACCCCTGCGGGGGGTGAGAACGGAGTAGGGAAATATCCGTTGGTGACATACGGCATGATAAAGTCACTAACTGCTGGGTCCATTGGCGTAAGCGTTGTAAAGTCGTGCGGAAAGTCTTGGAAATCTGTTGCCAGCTGGTCAGGCAGTATGACGAGCTCCTGGTGGTGGTGCGGTGGAAGATGCGAGCCGTTCATTAACGAGTGGTTGTTTAGCGAGAGTGTCGAGGTTGAGCGGTGCTGGGTGGAGTGGTGGCGCCGGGACCGATTTGAGTTGTTTGAGCCACCTCGAGCGTTTGAGTTTATTTGCGGGTTTGAGCGGTGGTGAGGGTTGTGGGATGGGCCGCGCTGGTAGCGACCACCGTGTGAGTGGCCTTGCGGATTGTAATCTGGAAAGTAAAGTTTTTCAGTGTTAATTTATTTTTTGAAAATATTTCGTGAAAACTTTTCAGTTTAAATTAATTTTGTAGATAAATTATCTACTTACCAGAGTAATCGTTACCGCCGCCGTTAATGGCCACGTTTTCCTTTCCCTTGTAAGTCCTGGAAGTGGAGTAATGGGAGTAGTACTTGTTTTGCTTTCCCTTTCCAGACTTTTTATGCTCGGGTTGGGGGTTTTCCCCGGGTCCTCCACCTTGGGAGGATGTCATGTCGAGTGGAACCCACTTTTGCTTGCTACCCTTTCTCTGCTTTCCAGACGAGTTCTCGTCGTCGTTATCACTTGAGCTGGTCGTCTCGACCTGGTGCTGTTGCTGCTGTGGAGGGGGCGACGCTGGCTTTTGAACTGACTCTTGCCGTTGCTGCGCTGGCGGAGGGGACTTGCAGGGCACTGGAAACACAGACATTACATTTACTGACTGACTTCATTACCATTAAATTCAAAATCTTAATTAAACTACTTAAGTTCTGACTCACCCTCGTTTGACTTGACCTCGAGTTGCTTGGCTTGACTACAATCGACGGGTTGCTCTGGCTTGCTCTGCGTTTCCCCGGCGGATTCTTCGTCGCCACTACTGCTAAGTTTCTGAGCGCGTGGGCCCACAACGGCTTCTCCGAGTGTGGGCCAGTCATCTGATGTGGCAGTGCGGTCGGTGCTCATGACCTTCATGAGCACACTGCTACGACTAGGGATTGTGCGACCTGCGGACGCCGAAGCTGAGTATGAGCCGCGACCTCTGCCTGGGCGGAAACCGTTGGACATCTCGCGGATGTACACGCTTGGCTGTGGGTCTTGCGATGGAAGTTGCTCCTCTGCTTTCTTTGGAAGCTCGTTTTGCTTTTGGGTCTGTTCTGGCTTCTGCTTTGGAGACGTCACTGCTTGGCTGAAGGACGTTGGAGATGCTGACGGGGGTCTTGATTCCTGCGTGTCCTTGCGAGGTCTCTGCTTCTGATTTGGTGGCGGCTGTTCCTGGAGTAGTTCCTTCGGGGGAGGTGCTGCGTCGCCGACGCTCTCGTGTACACTTGGGAATCCGTTTAAGGCCACGTTACTAGGTAATCCGTTGCTTCCGGTTATCACCTGGGCAGCGTTTCTGTTCGCCACCCATGGGTTTATCCTTGGAGCGGGGGCGTCCACGTACTCGACCGTAGGGCCGTTGTTCACTGAGCTCCCCTCGTTTGACTCGACGTCTGCCGATGTTTTCCTGTCGTTCGAGTCGAGCGTCTCCTCGCTCGTCAGGCTCGACGTGTCTGGGATGCTTGAGCTAGTGCTTGGACCGGTTCCGGAGAGGGACTCTTGCTTTGGTTTCATGACCATCAGGATTTGCCTGTTTGTGAGACGGACTGGACTGTCCTGGTCGTTTGATTGGTCGGATAGTGAGATTTGATGAGGTGGCTGGAGGACCACCGACTCTGTCTGCGTAGATTTCTGATGCTGTGGCGGTTGCGGCGGTGGAGGAAGGGCAGTGCTGCCGCAGGCCACTACTAGCGAGAATGACCTTCCTGACGGGGTCGCTATAGGCGGTTGCTGGGGTGGCTGTGGCGGAGGAGATGTGGGAAGCGCATTCTGATTCGAGTTTGCGGTGACGACGACCCCGTTTCCAGTCTTGTTTATATTTTCCTTGTCGTGTTTACTAGACCTCTCCTTTCTCCTGAACCCCTTCTCCTTCTGGTCTCCACCACCACCACCTCTGTCCCTGTACTTTCTCCTCCGACCCTGGTAAGTACCGTTGTGATGCTCGTCGTCAGTGTGGTCATGTGATTGTCTCTGTTTCCTGTGCGAGTCTGCTGCTGCAGCCACCTGAACGTGGTGGTTCTTCTTTCTGCTCACGACCAGCACAAAGTCTGAGTCGTCCTCTTCCAGTAAATTATTCTGAGGCTGTTGCGCCGCCTTCTCCTCTTTCTGTGGCTGGGACGTTGAAGCTTGCGGACGAGGAGCTGGTGCTTGCACAGCGCTTTCTCGGGACATGTTGGGATCGGATCGTGCAGATTTATCGGGGGAATACTCTCAGTCTCTCGTGCACGGTTTGTTGGTGGGGGATGGTGATGCAAGGGGGTGATGAGTTTGTTGTTCGGTACTTCAGGTACTATATCTACAGTGTGAGTAGTGCTCTAACTATTATTATCAGTCACGAAGAGTTATCACGGATTCTTTTCGACTGTCATGCGACTATCATTATTTTCTTCGTTGTCTACATGTGTGGATTATTGAACACAAAATCAAGAGAGAATTTAAGTTTTCAGTTTTATGTCAGCAGTAGTAACATGTGGCAAGTAACTCGGACTCCTCCATAATTTCTTGGCGGTCGCTAGTTATCGCGGGTTATCTGTGGAGAAAAAAAAGTCATCGAATTTGAATTAGGTTTGGTTATCACGATGATTCAGATACATACATACAAGTCACAGGTCATATACTAGCTAGTTGACATGTCGATCAGTCAATGATCACCAAGGTTCCCCCCTAACATGCGATATCGCGTTTCACTATTTATTTTCCCCAATTCCAAATACGTAAACAAACGAAACATTTTGTATTTTCCCAACCTCCGCAGAACTAAAAACTTAATTATCCCAGTAATAAACAGTTAACCGTCAAGTTAAAAAATTACTTTTCCTCTAAAAACATCTGTTTTCTTCACAACTCCCTCTACCCAGCAGAGTGCTCTCATCTTCAACAAGGAAAAAAAATCAATCATCATCTTGTGAGCAAATTAATAATAATTAATTATAAAATTCTATAAAAAATGCTAAACCGTTTCATTTATAGAATCTAAATTAATAATATTCGTTATTATTTTTATTATTTTTAAATGCAGGTGTCAGCTTGAAATCTATCCCCACCTGGAGGAATCAACTGCAGGCTCCCGTAAACATCGTCAGAAGCAGGTGCTCGAGTTCGCAATCAGAGGCTCCAGCCATGAGGCAAAAACAGGCAACGCCAATTAAGAACAAATCCCCAGCACCACCAACCAAACCAGACGATGAAGACGTCCTTTATGGTGCTGCGATGGCCTATTTTGCTGCTAAATCTTCGACGGTTGCCGAATCTCCAGAGCCTCCATCCCCGACCCGGAAGAACCAAGTGCTAAAATCCCTATTCCCGAACAGAGAGGAGGAGGTCGCCTCGAACGCACCCACCGCTGGAATGAAGTCCCCACCACAACCATCATCATCATTCGACTCGCCTACCACCACCAGTGGTCCTGATTCCAGCATGGAGCCCTCCAAGAACTCCAGCAAGGATCTGACCGACTTGGACTCCTACGAAATCACCGGAAGAATGGTCAGCGAAGAGAAGGGGGTCGAGTTCCAGGTCGTTTGGGAGGACAATGAAAACAACGACAATGAGAATGAGGGTTCCTGCGAAGAAGTCAACTCCTTATTATTCGATGATCAAAACACCGACAAGGAAAATACCTTGGAGGAGATGCCCTCCTCAGAAGCATTTAGCGACTGTGAATCTTTTGCTAGTTATGTAGATGAGGATGAGGAGTTCTTGGATTGTTGTGAGACCCAACTCACTGATGATGACGACATCACGGTTTTGGATCCACCCGTCGAATCTATCGACTTGACTGAACTGACCATGGGCTGACTCTCCAGAAAAAAATTTAAATGCATTTACTTGTCTTCGTTCAGTAAATCCTCTTTTCTTTCACATGACTAGCCATGCACACAAGCAGAAATTGATTTGTAAACGAAAAAGTTGCTGTGAGAAAATTAAATGACCGATAAAATATGTAAATTATGTAAAATAAAATTTATTCATTTCATTTGCATTTTGCATCCTACAAAAAAAATGTCTTGCTTGTGGATATTCTTCGTGTAGTGTATAAGTTCCATTGGCATTTTCTTACTTGATTTGCTCGTCTCGTTTTCGCTCGATCCATTCGCTATCTTCAGCAGAGCAGCAGCAGGTGCTTTTTTTAATAAATGCTCTCCAAAGTTCAAAGACAGTTCATTAGACAGCCACAGACCGACATCATCTCCACACAGTAGCTATTTATTTAGTAGTCAACAGTTGTCATGTCACCTGTTGATTGGTTTTTTTTCGAGTAGGTCGTGTTTAGTTTTTAGTGAAAAGGAGTGATCTAATAATTATTGTAATTGTAAGCTCCCATTTCCTTCTGTTCATTCGTAACAATTAATTATCAAAATTGTCGGAGTTTAGTTTTTTTGTGCAATCCCAGTCCAGTAGTGCAGCCATTAGTATTGTTAGAATCAGTTAGTTTTTTTTGGAGTGTTGATTATTTCACTAGTGATTATAACTTTTTAACTGCTTTAAATTATTAAATTATAAATTATTGTTGATCCTGTTCTAATTATTTTTTGTCGTTTGTTGATGATAAAAATCAGCTGTCTAAAATTACTAAGTGTTCACATTCACAAGTAGTTAGTTTATTGCTTGTTCCAGCGAGAGTTGATAATCTGTTAATTAAATTGTTAGTTTGATTCGTTAGTTAGTTGATAAGGGGGATAGGTAGGTAGGATGACTTTGTTAAGCACAATTGGAGTGGTGGTGTCCACTCAAAATGAGTCAGTGAAGCGTAGTAGTAAGGGTTCTGAACTTGAAGGGAGTTTGGGAAAGATCCTCTCCATCCCTGAGTTCTTTGGTACGACAAGTTATGAAGGGTGGATGCAGAATAGCGGATATGGCGTTCGCAGGTTCCCACTAGAGATCAAAAACTGTAGCGCCACTTTTGAGAAGGATTTCTTCGAAAGTGTGAAACAGAAGGTGAGTTTAGTTTTTTAAATATGTGGGATAATGTTGGCAGGTTCTAGTGAAAAGGTGTGTAGTAGTGGTGTTGAAGGCGTAAGGCGTAATTATAATTTAATATTTTTTTAATTGACAATAGTTAAAGCTGAATCTCTCTCAAGCCCGGACTAGGAAGAGCTGGACCCCACCTCTGAGCCTATCAGCAAAAGCAGTTAAGGGAGCTCCTAATGTGAAGAATGTGGCAGGCAGCGGTAGCGACCTTGACGCTGATTCCAAGAAGTTAAAGAAGTTCGGGTCCCCGTGGGAGTCAGATGAAGGAGAGGATGAAGTCGACAAGAAAAACGCCCTGTATACAAGACCAAGACCACCGACTCCAATAAGACCAGCGAAGGTATTAAAAAATATTTATAACGTAGAATGCATTTTATATGTGTTATGAGCAGTGGTTATTGGTGGTGTTTGGTTAATTTTGTTTTTTTTTGTTCTCGTTTTTTAGTACTTCACTTTTGAGGACCTGCTTCTCATGTATTTGGATAACCCGGATGCAATTCTGATCAACGTGGAGGGCTGTATATGTAAGAAGGAAATGCTGGTGGACTGGGCGATCGAATCAAGACCTGTTCCGCTTCCTCCTCAAAAAGTCCTTCGTAAGAATCACACATCATTTATTTACGAAAATTATATTTTCATAGTGGTCAGGAGGTGGATTTGTTTCTTCTCAGTCCAATAAAATTATTTTTTTTGCAATTTTAATTTCTTTAGAGGATGCGTCCACCCAAACTGATTCACCGGTTTGCACAGTTAAGCCACAAGTGGAGCTGAAAGATGTCGGCGTTGGAACTATCGACCAGAAACCAGTTGTGGAGGCTTCTACTTCGACTCAGAACTCCATGGGAGCATCCAGTGCCACCACCGCACAAGTTCCTCCCCCCTTGATGAGTCTTCCTCGACCTCTCCTTGTTGCAACTCCACATCCCAATTCACTGATGGGTCAGTATTCGAGATATAGCCAGCCCAGCAACCACATCGGCCAATGGAATCCCAGAGCTCCTAACATGATTGCTTACGAGAAGGTATACTTATTTTTAATGGAATAACTGCCATGATGTTTGCTATGATGCCAAATTAATTATTTTTTCAATTTTTCGGCCAAGAACTGGAAACCCAGTAACGCGGCCCAAGCGTTAGCTTTGCAACAGGCGAGGGACGACATCTTGCATGTTCTTTTGGTTGGAAAGGGATGCAAATTGAAGAGCTTGTTTTGTAAGTATTTTAGTGAGAATTATTATTATTTTTAAAAGGAATCAAGAAGTTATAATTTCCGTTTATTTTAATTTTTCGCAGCCGAATTCTCTCGGTCAACGCAGGAAGTCTTGGACCTCGACGAAATTGGGGTATCAGACGTGAAAACTCTCTTGGTCCAGATGGAAGACTCAATTTTCTTGAAGTAATCTCCGTACCTCCACGGAACTTTATTTCTTTACGTGAGTAGTACTTTATTCCAAATCAAATGTATTTATGTAGGTATGTTTTTGCACTTTGGAACATAATTAATGCGTCATGTTATTCACTTTATTTTTTTAATATTCCAGGCTAATTTACAATCCAAGAATTTGGAGAACGTGGATCATATCGCGGAATTGGTCGCAGAGCAAAGGGACAACGGTACAGATGTCGTGCCGGATGTGAATGCTCCTTACATGGTAAATGTTGATGTGAGCTCATCATCATCTTTTTAACTTTATTAATTACCATGTGACCAGTGGAGCAGTAGCACTAAAAATATTTCTCTTTTTTGTTTGCATTTGCAGATCCGTGAATTAGTTGATCATCCTCCACCCGACGGTACCACCGGCTTTCCTACCAGTCTATGCAGTACCACGGCGCACCGACCCCGGCTCCACCCAACTACCACACCAATACCAACTGGAGGGACAACAGTTCTGCTCACAATGTACAATACCAACAATCAGGCAACACAAATCCCTATCTGTATAATCAATACCAACAGTAACAGTAGGGTCATTTGTATCAACAATACTCTGCTTATCAGAATCCCTACTGGCGACAGTTACAAATGCAGCAGTACCAGTTCAGCAATGAAGCTGCTGCCGCCCGGACTCTTCAGCAAAGCCAGTTGTCTTTCCCAGGAAATCGCCGTTAAAAGTCATCTAGCCAGATGCAGTCAGTGAAGTAAAATAGGGATGTAAACGTGTATCTCTGTTTTGTATATTGATTTATTTAAATTAACTGCATTGCATTCCGTAAAAAAAGTGTAATAATCAGCAGAAGTGTGAGGAGGTATTAGCTGTTAAAATTTAAAATTATTTGTTAAGTCAACTGTCCACTTACAAGTTATCAAAAAAATTGTTTTGTTTCGTCAACCTACATATTATTATTGGATTCGATATGTATGTATATAAATTGTTGTATCATTTAATATGTAACTACCAACCATTACTTATAATTTTTTTAATGGTTTACATATCTTCTCTTGGTTTGGAATAAAGATTTGTGTGTAAATGTTCGAAAAACATTCAATATTTTGAAAACTATGTATTTACATATTATTTTCGATATTCATTCATATCCTATGCGTGATTTTAATTACTGTCTAATTATATTTAATTAAGTTTTCTTTTTAATTTTTTAAGTCTTTTTTGAAAATCGGGATCTCATTCGACCACTAATTTTCATAACTCTCACTGACGTTGAGGTGGATAATGAGGTGGAAACTCTGGCTTCCGTGATTATTGTGGGTGGGCGATTCGTTGTCGTTGATTGTAGTATGGGTGCAGGTGCAGTAGTAGGTCCTGAAAAAAATAATTAGTTAATATTTTAGAAGTAGGAATAGACTTGTGCTGTGCTGTGCACTTGATTGATTAGCAATGACAATGAAATAATTATTTGTTACAATAATTTAATTTTTTAATTGGTTTTACCTGTATCTCCCACTGTAATAATAGGAAGGGATACGTTCAGCCATTCCACAGATCTCGTGAGCGGTGCAAAACAAAAGACTCGCACGATATCCGACTCCACTTTCATATGCAGAATAGGTCCGTAGCTGTTAATATCTTGAATGGATGCTATAAAAAATAAAATATGATATGTATATAATTGCTGGTGATTATCGACTGTATATAGTAGTGGTAGATAAGCCTTTCGCTATAAAAAAAAGTATCATTACACAACACACCTTCCTCAGCCAAGTGAAGAGAGCCATCATTTTTCTCATATGCGAATACCAAATTGGGGGAGAAAAAGAACAAGTTTCCCAGACATTGACTGTCAACATTGTTCCCTTGCTGACCAAGACACACTATCATGAGAATTTGGTCTTTTGGTGGATTCACATCACGTTCGTAAATGACTGCACATCAGAAGAAGAAAAATTATTAGATAAGCGTCAGGTCTTTTTATGATTGACATTGAAAATGTATAAATATGTTTTGAAGTAGTTTTTTGTAGTGATGCTTACTGACGTCATCATTTTCGACATTTGAATCAATAAAAACCATTTTACTGGCTTGACCGCTACTTTCATGACATGACTGGGAATATCCTGACTCAGGTCAACCGCACTGCTGCCCTTCGAAGCGTCCAGGAATATTGGTGGGAATGCATAGTCACAGCGCCCTGTTTGGAAGCAATGCTGCTTGATACTGCAATCATTGTCTGTTTCGCTTCTAGCCAGCTCGTGAATAGGTCCCAGGCCGGACTTGGTGCAGCAGAGCAGTCTCTTCTGCTCCTTATCGAAGGACATTCTCATTGCTCAGGGCCAAAGCTAGAATATTCCCAGGAGTGGAGCACCCTGCGTGTTTTTTTTTGATGCAGTTGATCTTGAAGTAGATTGAGATTGTGTAGGGCACGTGAGGGCTGATGCGGAGGACGGCGATGTAGGGAAATATGTCGGCAGGATTTTCCAGATAGTGGGTCACCCCAAAGGAGATTGTGCTGGGGAAGTGGAAGAGGATGCGCTCTTTGGGTTTGCACATAAATGTGCGGTTGGAAAAGTCTTCCATGTGGACGTAGTCGGTGTGGGGGTAGACGCGGACGAGGTCAACTAAAAATAAAATAAAATAATTATTAGGGATGCTCCATAATTTAATTAAAGTTTTCATTGTAAAAAAATCAGAGTACTTTTCGGTTCGAATAAATCAATCTTCCAGCCGCTGTCCATTCCATTTGTTTTGCATGTGTAGGAACCCCGGACGTCAGGAAAGTCACTGGGGCGAAATAGTAATCCGAATCAGGGGTCGTTGTGGATTAGTTCATTAGATGTAAGATTGACTGTGTGTGCCTGGGGCAATTTAACACATCAATTAAAAATATACTAAACCTCAAATTACAATATTAATGGTTGCAGTAATTTTAATGGTAGAAAGGTTGCCCCTTACTCCAGGCACGATTTTATGAAGCTCCAGCTTTGTTCTTGGATCTGTGGTGGCACAAGGAAGAATCACTGCACTATCTTTGTCCTCCGCTTCAACGACACGGTTATCCATGGTTGGGAAGCCAAACTCGTCTAAATATCAGAAATTAAAATATTTTTAATTTATTTTTAACTATAAATTATTTCCTGTAAAATAAACTAAATTATGCGCACCTGTAAAGAATAAATGGAAGCCCACTCGAAGATCAGGCTTATGAACACTTTGACAAAAGTAAGATCCCGTATGTTGCTCATTGAACCGTTCCTGGAACAAGACTATAATGCTGGCATGTTCATAAGTGTACGCCAAAAATAACGCCAAATTAATAAACTCAGCTACTCCCAAAAAATAATCGTGTTTAAATTACTTAACTATCTCATCTTACCCCATCCCCATTTTCATAAACCCATTCCACCGTATACGAACTATTACACGCGAGAACCACATGATTATATTGCGTTCCATTATGCAGCATATTGTCAGTTATCACAATATTTCCAGAACTATCTGCATTTAATGGCACTGTATCCTCCGTGTCTCCCTTCGTCACAAATATTTTCGCTACTGGAGGTCCATCGAAAAGCGAGCCTTATTTCTCCATGAAACCGGCATGACTTCCTATCGTGTTGTGTGTTATCGTGAATTTTTTATCTGAGCTGGCAAATGACGAGGATGAGAGTGAGATCATCGAAGACGATGAAATTAACAGGAACTGAATCATGTTCACTTCTCCAGTCAAAGGGTGAAGCATTTTATCACTTGACTTTACACCTGACTCTTGACTTGACTTACACTTGACTCACCTGACTGACATTATTACAAACATTCAAATCCTCACTTTTTTAACGGGTTTCACACAAAAAAAATCACGTTTTGCACATAAAAAATAAAAGACATAAGGACGCACTTAAAAATTAAAATTCCATCACTATTCACTATACACAGCCATTACAATAAAATTATCCATTATTCACCAAAAAATCGTTGCCGTTTCCTCCAAAAATATTACCAGCCGACAAGAAAAAAAAATATGCAACTTGACTCCATACGTCCAAATGAAAAATGCAAGAACTGAATTATGTATTTTCCCAGCTACAAGAAATTAAGGGTTTGGCCGAAGGTACTCCTCCATGTGCTTACATTATTAAACCAATACCAGTAATACCATAACATACCACTAATGATAAAGGTGACAGTTAAATAGTTAAAATGCAACCATAGGAAAATCAACAATTTAAAAAAAAGCTGCCAATGAGTATTCCTGTCTTCACATCACATTCCATATTCCATACTGCACCAAAGGCATATACAAACAACTGCATATATTATTTTACATTTTATATCGCCAATAATTATTACGCATACATAAACAACAATACACAACAAGCTATCATCATCTAACTTTTTTTTACAATCCTGTTAGGAAATTATGTAACATGAAAACAAGAGAGTGTTCCCAGCAGCAATAGGTAAGCCGAGAAAATGACCATCGCCAAATCAATTTTTCTTAACGGTGCCGTGTAG
>JAQIWO010001091.1:0-11140 GCA_034695405.1 Entomobrya muscorum | reverse complement strand
CATTGTGGTGAGTGCTTTAGAAAATATAGAAAGTAAATAGTTTGCCATTAGTTGATGAAATAGTGAAGTTGTTTGTTGTTAGCAATTTTATTCGATTCGCAGCTTTCCTTCTCTTTGCTAACAGGAGCATTACCATATTGCCAACACACACTTGAGCAATGCAAGTGTTTACAGTTTTAAAGTGTTATTTACATAACATCAGAAAATCAAAAATTTTGCTTAAACTTCTTTTTATGACTTAAGTGATAAAAAGTCACTTGCACGTAAATACTATTTTATCATATTGCCGAGTAAACATTTAAGTTAAGTTCTAATTTTCGTAGTAGAAACTAAGAAATTTTAAGAATTGTAAGATACTTGACTGGAAAATAGTAGCACCGCAATTCTTACAAAATTGGTAAATCATACGCAATTGATTATGTTAAGTTTACATTTTGGTATAATTGTTGTGAATTACTTGACTACCTGCAGGTAATCATTGCCAAAGATGTCCAATGAGCGACGATGATATAAAAATAATGTTTTGTGTTATAATGTAAAATGAAGTAGCCCACATGATATAAAACGATATTACGCTTTAAAAGAAAAGGTTGCATTCGTATGCTTGACAAAGGAAAGGTAAATACGGCATGCATCTACAAAAAAACTTCATAAATTCCGAATGATCATCACTAAGCCCATACTAATATTTCACAGAGCATCCAACAACCTTCCAAACTAAGAATATTTATTGCCGTTGTTTCCTATGTCGGTTGGAAACTTAGTCTTAAAAGTGGTCATCGGGAGAAGTTTAGGTTCTCGATTTTCTCATAAAAAAGCTTACATTCGTGTTTTGGTAGAATGACAGTCGCAGTGTAACATTTAATAATAACTTTATATTTTTGTTTTGCAATTATTACTGCAGTTTAACCCAACTTTACAAAAAAATCATAACAAGAATTTCAACCAATTTTGAATTCCAACATGAAAAATTTGATGTCATAATGGTTCACTTTTATTATTTTTGAGGGTTTATTTCATATTTTTGCATACTCATTATAAAAATTTCATACATAAAAAATTCGGTTAGTGTAAACATTTATTGAAGTCATACATACAATACAATACAATAAGTGGGCAGTAAAAACTTACAACTATGTATACTAAAAATCATCAAGCGTTTTGTTTGTACAAAAATATGTCATTAAAGTTTCTGTACACTGAAACTGGTAATATATTTTAATTGCAAAACTGTCACTGGCTTTACGAAAGTTTAACTGATACTTTAATCAATGCTAATGCAATATATTAATGTTATTAACTACGGGAAGAATTTTAATTTTAAATGTAGTTTATGCGATTAAGTTAATTGTCTGTCTGTCCGTCCGTCTGTAAGTCTGAGGACACGATAACTCACGCCCACTTGCACCGACTGAGCCCAAATTTGGCACACATACTCCTCAGGTTCTGCCAAGGAATCCTATTGGTTTACAGGTCGAATGATTCATGCGGGGGCGACTTGGTGGGGGTCGATGTGTGGGGCATGGGTCACATGCTTCGTAAATGAGAATTTTTTTTACTGTGAAATCTGATAGAGAAGCAAGAGTTTATCAACTTTTCTCACTAAACCATATGGTAACTTATGTAGGTAAATTCATACTCATATGATTCTAACAATCAATCATGAAAATATTGTGGTATTATTCAGAACTTTCATCACGCTTCTGGTAGTTTTTTTCACAATGCCTTACAGCTGTATTTTTTATACTAATGGTAAGATATATTTATGTCAAACAATTTTAAAAACACAACTATAATTTTACATAATAACAAACATACGGTAAAGCTAGACTAAATATTTAAAATTTACGACAATGTCTTCTGGCAATCCTTAGGAACTTTTAAACATAAGTTGTCATTTAAATTAGTAAAAATTAAGGCTAACAATCTGGTGATTTGGAGTCTGTACTCGAAAAACAACCGTAATATATAAGGAAGCCTTTAACTTCCATCATATGAAAGTAATTACGATGCTAAGAAAACTAAATGTATTTTTTCATAGCTTCCAAATACTTTGGTAATCTTAAATATTTATCGAGAACTTAACTATAGCTTTATAACATGAAAATAATTGAATATACTTTTAACACTAATATTGATCTAGAGTTTATTTTTAAAAACTTGTGTACACTTTCCCAAACAGCTAGTTAAGCCTTACACGCTTGGCACGATTATGTGTCCTTGCATGTCCTTTTAAAGTTGATCTTTGTTTGAAGCCTCTGCCACATTTCTGACATGTAAACGGACGTTCACCAGTGTGAGAATAGATATGCATATTTAGGGTTGATGTAGAATCACACTCGGCATTGCACAGTTCACAAAAGAAAGGTCTTTCATTTACATGGCTCCTCAGATGAGATTCTAGGCGCACATTGTGCAGATATGTCTTGTCACAAAACATGCATTTGTGATAGACCCTTGTAGAGTTAGAAGTATGCGCCGTCTTAATATGAAGTTTAAGAATGGCTTCTGTTGCAAAACGTTTCCCACACAAATCACAAGGCAGAGTTTTTTCAAAGTGTACACGTGCTTCATGCGTACGCTTTCCACTAATTAGACGAAACGACTGTGAGCAAAAGTCACATTTATATGGCTTCTCGCCAGTATGTGTCATTAGATGGCTTGTCATTTGATGTCGTGTAAGAAATCTTTTTTGGCAAATCTCACATTTAAAACGTAGCACCCCATCTTTCGAATGCATTCTGATCTGATGAAAGGTTCGATTGCTTTTAGAACTAAAAATTTTCGGGCAGGCACTGCATTGAAAGTTTGGTTTGTTTCCATAGTGATGCCAATTTTTGTGGGTTTTAAGATTTGCAGAGGAAGCGAATTTCAAATCGCAAATCTCGCACTGATACCGCTTTTCTCCGGTATGTGTAAAGGTGTGGGTTCTTAGAACGGAAGAAGTACGGAATGATTTGTGGCAATGCTTACATTCGAACGGCTTCTCTCCTGTATGCACCCTCTCGTGGCTTATCATTTCCCGTTTTGTAAGAAATTTCTTTTCACAGTGTGCACACTGAAACCTCTTTTTGCCCGCGTGAGTCTTTAAATGCATGGCCAAATAGTGTTTTGTGGTGAAACTTTTGTCACAAAAACTGCACGTGAAAGACTTTCCAAGACTTGAATGTATTTTCTTATGACATCGGAATGCGCTGCTGTCTGCAAACGATTTTTGGCAAATGCCACATTTGTACGGCTTTTCTCTGGTATGGGTTCTTATATGCGTTCGTAAGTGTTGATGTCTAAGAAACCGCTTGTCGCAAAACTCACAACAGAATGTTTTAACACCAGTGTGTATCCTTAGGTGCCCTTTGAAGTGATACTTGGAGAAGAAGTTCTTATTACACTTTATACAATTCCAAGGTCTTTCCTCTATATGAGCTCGGAGATGATTCTCAAGACATGGCATGTCACGGTAAATCTTTTCACAAAATACACAGAATGCGTCTTGTTTCATTTTGCAATTTTATTTTATATTTTGTAAGGAGTATTTTATTTCTCTGTTTTACAGTTTATTTGTAACTGACTACGATGTCGCCTAAATTGATTAAACACAAATTTAATTAAAATTGGATTCACAATAGCATTAAAGTTGGGTTCTAATTTTTTTCAGGTGATCTTTTAAAAGGTAGTATATATTCTGACGTCTGATTCAGAAATGAGAAGCAGGTATTTTTTGAGTTGGCTTTAGGAACTTTTCAACCAGAAAATACGATTATGATCCTCAAGGGAACACAGCAATGAATGTCATGAGCTCGAGCAGAAAAAAAATAGTTTTTTTTGTCACATCTGTGTAATGGGTGAAGAAGCAATAAAAATCATTTGTAAAAGAAACCTTAAATTTCAGTACACTTCTGTGGATACAAGCTCACAAGCACAATATAATAAAGAGATATGATGCACGTTGAAGAAAAGGGTCGGTTTCTTCAAGGTCAGCCAACAAAGGTAAAGTCTAATATCCATTTATAAAAATACACAAGATTCAACTCCACATGACCGTCTTTCGTTTTTTACACAGCATGCAGCATTTTTTGACATGTTTATTAGGGATGATGCATGCTGGGCTGCATGCAGCCAAGCAAAGCCCCAACTTAGGTAACGCATACCTGAAAATTTAAAGCCGTTGATATAAACCTTGGTGTCATTTTCACCGGAGAAACCAGCATCTGTCAAAAATAAAAATATTATTATTGCGGTGCTATTCGACGTGAATTGTCTCCTCAAATTTTACATCCAAAGAAAGCCACCTGCTTGATTTTAACATAAGCATAGATTTAGAATATTATGCGGTTGCGTAGACTTACAAAGATCTTTGTGCATGTAATTTTTTTTTCATGCATACAGCATATGGAATAAAAAAATTCCTGAACAAAAAAAAAGAGATTTTGAAAGCCTTGTAGGTTGAATATACTTTTCAAAGAAAGTTAGTATGTACATTACAGGAATGATGAACTGGGGAGATTATTGCATGAAATGGAAATTATCATTGTCATCATCAGACTATAAAATGTAGAGGATATTATATGCTTAAGGAATTTTAGCATCAAATGTAATTAACAAAACTGGAATGTAACTGTCTATAGAGAACTGTAACTAGAGTGGAAAATGTGGAAGAACAATTCCAAACAGCAATATTTTTAGATTTTGAAAAGTAAAAACAGCTTTTGTAACTGCTCCTGACATACATATAAGTGTATAGATATGCAGGAAGCTCCTGGCGACAAAAAAAATTTTTTAAACTGAGCATATAAATATTTAATTATTTCTCCAGGTTACAACAGCTTTTTTTATTTTAGAGACGATATACGTCCGCCATAAGACGGCGCCCATAGTCTATAGGGTTGTCAGTTGAATTATTATGCAGTTATTTTTGAAAATGATAACCAAAAATAAATTTTGTTCAAGCGTTTTTGCAATAAGCTGAAAAAATAAACAGAAGACAAGACCACGAGGCTGAGTTTTAGATAATGTTATTTTGTAATTTAAACAAACATAATAAATTATTTCCGATATTCAAATTTTATTTTAAATTTTTCAGCACAAGCCTAAGCATCTAGCATAATGAAGTTGGAATTCCCAATTAATATCATATTCCATGGCTAACTAAAGGCTTATCACAACGCTAGAGAAAGTTCCTTTTTTTCTCAAGCAAAATTTATACTTCATGCTTCGAATAAAACTTATTTTCATCTCAAAATTTTATTTTAAAAATGGGCCAGATAAAAGTAATAATGTATGCATAATCAATGAAGGCGAAGCCTATGTTAGAAGTCAAGATTCAATTGATTACAACAATTGCATGATTTTATGGTGAGCAATAGCAATAAAGCTTGTATAAAGAAACATAAAAAGTGGTAAGTATATTACTTTTTTTGCACAAACTACCAAAATGATGGAAAAATTATCTTTTATAAGGTTGGTATAAGAAAATGACTCCTTTTATCAATTAACAATTTATTTTATATGTTATTATATTTTTTAAGTTAGAGCTACCAGAATACAGTTAAAGAATCATGAAAATAGAGTTCATAAATGGTTACAGAAAAATCCAGAAAAAAGCATGTAAAAAGTAAATTTAGTACATAATATAAATATATTAAAGACTATTTTAATTTACAGGTCTCTAATCCTTTTTATTCATTGAGAAATATGATGCAATCAGCAATGTTTAGAATCAGTATGAATTTAATTTACTGTTTTTTAAAATGATTTACCGTTTCTCAACTCCCAAAGTGAGCAAAGAGCGTAGTAAACCTTTCATTAAACTTCTCATAACTGTAAGCCTTTTAAGTACAAAAACCCTGTTGTATTGTACCGCTAATGGTGTACAAGATTTTCTAAATTTGCTCATACACCGCCCATCAACTTTCTTCAGGGAACTCCAATCATGATATTTCCATGAGATTTAAGTTTTTCTCCCGAAAAAGTGTGTATAACCGCCTGCGACTAAAATGAAACACCAAAAAGCCGTGAATGTACATCCCCCTAGTATAAACATTATCATTGTCGTATTTGACAGTTTGTCATGTTGTCGTATAACCATATATGAACAAAACACTACAGTATTACCAATCAAGTTATGAGTAGGCACTAGCACCAAACCAAAAAGATCATTAATACATATCATGTAAACTTGCACCGCTCTCCATGCCGTGCACAAGAGTGGAGGTGTCCGCAATTCTGGTATTGCGGAATAAAAGCATGGCTCTCTATCAACTCGAAACTCTCGAAATATGAATGGCAAGATGGCAGCTCCAACGACTGGAATAAACGTTGCAAAGTTGCAGAGACTAAAGTATGATATGAACTGCAAATGAATTGGGTAAATGTAGGTAAACAGAAACCAAATCAGAAATGGACATCCTTCGGGTACAGCATTTCCAATGAATGGAGGTGCCTGGGGAAATATCAAGAGTAGGAGGTAGTTCATTGAAAATTGGAGACTGAAGCCCACTACGATCAGAGCACCACCTGCTTCGGTTAATATTGCAAATAGGCTGGTATTTGGATCATACTGCGGAATGTACTTTCCTGAAAAACAAATAAATAAACCGTCAGAAATTTTGAAGTAAATAAATTCAACTTAATATTCTATTATGGCTTTTCTTACGATTTATGAGCTTCGCATATTGTAAACTTGCGTTTATCAGGGTCATTACGTCGCTGCTCCAAAAACATAAAATGCAATACGTTTCGAGTGTTAATATGTTCGCAAAGCCGTACAAGAGTACGAAATTGAATTCCTGTGTTGATGAAGACAACCGAAACTTTATTAACTGAAATATTGTAAAGATGAGCCACAAAAAAACCACGAATGTGTTAATGAGATGTCGGTTTCTTGATTGGAGGCAGGTTACAACCTGCCGACTTGTGTTTGACCAGCGGAAAGGCATAATTCCAAAGTAACTTGCTACCTGGGAGTAATATCCTATACCTTTATACATGCGCTCGCTTATCATTTTAAGGCGGATTCGGGGCAAAAAGTTTAATTCTGTTTTATATTGAAGAAAATATATTTTTGCTTAAAGTTCAACTAATTGTACTGACAACTGACTTTTTTGAAGATGCAATGTCGAATGTATCTATGCACATAAAGTTTTGTTCGAAACGAACGTAGAAGAACATTTCCAAACAGCAGTATTTTTAAATTTAAAATAAATGCTTTGCTTTTGTTACTGCTCCTGGCATACATATAAATTTATATGTATGTAGGAAATTTGTAGCTACAAAAGTATAAAAAACCGAGCATAAATATTTAATTATTTTTCTGGCTTACAATAGCGTTTTTCTATTTTAAAGGCATTATACTTCCACCAAAAGACGACGCTTATAGCTTATACGGTTTTTAAATGTTATATATGACTATTTGAAAATGAGGGCCAAAACATAAATTTTTTAAAGCTATTTCTGCAATAAGCTGAAAAAATGAACTGAACACAAAAGTATAAGGCTAAGTTTTACTTATTGTGTTTCTGCATTGTTTTTTTAAGTTCTGGTTTTTATTGAATAAACAGAAAATATATTTATGGTTAGATTTTAACTAATTGTACTTTTAATTGATTGTGTTGACAACTGACTACTTTTGAATTTGAAAAATCTAATGATGATCGTATGCATATACAAATTGTTTTTGGCTTTGAGACGAACGTAAAAGAACAATTCAAGACAGCAGTATTTTTTAATTGTGAAGAATCCTTTGGTTTTGTAACTGCTCCTGGCATACTTATAAGCGTATAATATAGAGGAAACTCGTAGCTGCAAAAAAATAAAAATAACAAAGGAAAGCATAAATATTTAATTATTTTTCCAGGTTACAACATCTTTCTTCTATTCAATAGAAAATATACGTTCGCCATAAGACAGCTCTTGTAGTCTAGTATAGGGTTGTAAGTTGTCTCATGAATCATGACATGACTGATATTTCTGAAAATAAGACTCAAAAATAAATTTTGTTCAAGCTATTTCTGCAATACGCTAAAAAATGTACATATTGAAGATAAGAGTACAAGGCTAAGTTTTAGATAATGTGCTTCTGTAATGTTTAAAAAAAATTATTATAAATTATTTCCGCTTTCAAATTTTATTTTTAATTTTGTGGAATAAACGTATCTAGGAATATAAAGTTGAAAACCCTAATTCCTAACATATTCCATGACTAACTAAAGGGCTTATAGAAACTCCCAACGCTGGAGTACCTTCTTTTTTCCCAGGAAATTTATTCTTCATGCTTCAAAGAAAATTTATTTTCACCTCACTTTGTTTCAGTACATGTGCATGATTTTATCTAGGTTAGCAATAGCATTAAAATTTGGAGACCAAAAAACAAAAAGTAGCAAGCATATTAATAAAAAAATTGCAAAAACTACCAAACACGTTGAAACAAAAGAAGCAAAAGGTTGTCAGTTTGTTTTTTGTATGTCTTCTCCATCCTTAGTTTATTAGTATAAATCTATTCTTAGATAGGTATTTAAAATGTTAATCTTGAGCATGACAGTTTTTTTTACAGAATAACATGATATTTTTCATCGCAAAGTAACATGTTTCCGGAATATTTTAATCATTTAAACTTTGGAGATTCCGTGTCCCCTAAATAAGTTATAATATATAATTTATTTTTATAAAATACAAAAAATTAAGGCAGATAATTTACTAACTTACTTTAATAATAAACTGAAATATTTAACTCAATATCCAACTAAAACGGAAATTTTAGTAGTAGAAAAGCTAGTTTATTTTTGTTATTTTCCTTAAATACTCGATATTATTTCTAGAGTCATGCAAAAGAGTTAAAGATTTGATATTTAAATATAATCTACATAAATAGATTAAGGTCTATCATTTTTGTTTATGTTTCAAATTCTTAGAACCTTCATCGGGAAAATTACGGGCTACCCGCTTTATTTTATATCATGAATAAGTAACTAAAGCATGTAATTACTTATTCCAAACATAATATGCTTTCTTTCATCTAGCATATTTTACTTGAAAATCAAACAACCATAAGTATTACGGTTATCATATTCTCAAACAATGAAAATTGAAAGCAATACACTCTTTTTACACACTAGTTTTGGTTTTTACCACAAGAAATATAGTTCGTTGAAGAATAAATCTAATGAAAGCGGGTGCCCGCTGTCTATCCATTTTATGAAACTCTCCAATGCTCAGCACGATTGGAGTGCAACTTCGGAAAAATTTCCGTGACCACTTACAGCTCCTCCAAATTTGTACATCTCGCAGCACGAGTGAATGATTGATTGGCTACCCAAATCCAAAATGATGCAACAGATAAAGCATGTGATTACTGTGGCCATCATCATACCTACTCGAAACATGGTGGAAACCTGACCTTGAAATACGAGCAGCGAGTACAAAACCGAAATTGTGGCGGCCGCCCCCATAAACTGGAACATAGGCCATAAGTAGGCTTGAAAACACTCGTTGCTTAGAGTCACAAATACTTGGATTTCACGGTTAATTAGCCCAACATGGACGCGTACAGAGTCATTGGAGCAACCGGCGGATCCTTTGAGAAATAACCTGTAAAGAATTATTTTTCAGTGGTTGTCTACATTGAAAATACCGTTAATAAATTAGCATAAAATGCTTACCTCAGATTTTTTAAATTTTTCCGAATTTCCTCTAATGTAATCAAAGCAATCATGGGAATAACAGATGCAAAAATTCCAACAGGTAGGATCATCACCAATTGAATTAGCGTTCCACCGATTCTTGTTAATATGTTGGTGTCGTGGCAATTAACAGAACCCAAATCCCCAACAAAAGAGTGGTTAAGGCATGCGGTCATAAACATGATTACGGGAAAAATGAGATCAAACATTAATGGGGGTCCAAGACTCATACCAAATATTGAAATGTGAAATAACGCGCGTTGAAATTTTTGGGATTTTTGAAATCGCTTAAAAGAAGATTCACGACTCGAGCCCACAATGTAATTAAGAACATGGCAAAATTCTGGCGATTTCTTTGTCAAAGTAAGAAAACATATTAGAGAAGCGAGTTTTGATATTAAAAGAAAACTATGAAATATAATGGGCACTATATTGTTTTGGGTTATCCCGCTTATATAAAAGTAAAGTTGCGCTAATGTTAAAGCAATAGAAATAAAAAAGTAAGTCTTCCATAGAAACTCTTTTTCCTGTTTATTTTTTAACTTGACAACAGAATTGGAATGATTTGCCGATAATGGAATAATTGGAAGCACTCTATTGCAAGCTTGAATATATACGCGAAGATACTGTATCGCAGACATTTTGAAAACAAGACTGACGTTCGTTTAAAGAAGAAAAATGTCATAAAAGGTAGACTGTCACTCGAGTCGTAACTTTTCAACAAGTCAACAATTTTTATCTTTTATAGACTACTATATATTGTTCTTCATTACCTGTTGTTATTTTGTTTCTATGCAAATGTTTAATAATATTATTGTGTTTTCAATTGTCCAACTGGGCAATCGCTACTACATAAGATTTTGGCGATTATAATATGCATGTGTTTACGTAGTTCCGAGCAAATCTGATTGCCGTGTCAAAAAGTGGAAAGCGCGGTAATACGCGGCTCATAATCTTGACTAAACTTACAAGCTAATGATTTAATTCCATGTTATTTGTATGTATGTTTTATAAACTAATGCTACATGTAAGTAATCAATGATCTAAAGGAACTCAAATATTATAAACTTGTTGTTTTGTAGTTATGTAATACAGACACGTGTAAGGTCGACTCGTTCAATATTTAAACAATGTTAGCTCAAAGTATGTCGAAACATTTCCTAGAAGTATTTCGTTTTGGGGTAATGCAAGCTTCGTTAAAAATCCGCAAGACGATTATTTGGTGATGGCTTGTGGGGTGATTTGTTAAGATTGATTTTATCAGTTGCATTAAAACTGTTAAGCAATATTATTTTAGTAGTTTTTAATTTTTAATAAATTTATACAATACTGTTTAGCATCGTATTTATATATATGTAGCTTGTAAATAATCTTGTAAGTTTCTTTAATATTTCAGGAATGAGAACGTTTCCATAAATTAAAAAAGTACAAACAGCTTTTTAAGACTTGGTTTTACCCACTTTCAT
>JAQIWO010001090.1:0-11142 GCA_034695405.1 Entomobrya muscorum | reverse complement strand
GTGGGGTTAAAAGTTTAAACATTATGCCGCATGAGCGTCACCCCATGCCTGGGGTAGAACACGCCATGTCGTCGGTATGTGTGTACTTTTTGTCAAATGCAAAGTGCACTTTGGTCTCAGTGGCATCAGTTTTGATCAATGTCACTGCTATGCAATACGTATGATTTTGCTTTTGTTTAATGTGGGACAGTAAAAAACACAATGCATAAAAAGGACAGCACAGGGCAGAAACAAAATACTCGTGAAATATTGTTTACAGATTGCCAGTTTAAAGAGGGAGAGAAGGGATTTTGATGACAAACTTAATTGTGCATGAAATAATAACGTTGCAAGGCTGCAAATCTAAGGCTGACGTACATTTAAAAATGTATGAATTATGCATTGCAATTATAATATAATACAAATCAGGTATTTAGTGGGCTACAATATGACATAATAACTATATTGTCATTATTCTAGAACTGAATCATAATATCACTTTTGCTCTCAACTTTTTATGTTCTTTGTTTGCTCTAAAAAGAACAACTAAACTCCACGCCAGAAACACCTTTGAAGTATGTGTATGAATAATTGGCGAACGAAAACTAGAAAATATCATGAAAGATTTTTTTACGTGACATTCGTTCCTACGTTTAAAGTGTTTTAAATTGCATGCCATTCTTTCACTTTTGTACTATCGTCAATAAACGCTTGCGCTAGATGTACTAAATGACGCTGCTCCATTGCTGAAATGGAGCGAGTTTTCGGTTAAGGGCAGAACCATCGCCAAAAGATTTTATGTAAATAAAAAAAACTTATAAATATATAAGTACATATATTATCTCTATATGAAAGTTAATTGACACATGATAGCACACATAATCCTAAACGAAGCTTGTGCCATGTCAGTTCTTCAAATTAACTTATTCTTAATATATTTTATCAAAAAAGTATCCTTTAAATCTTGATTAATTTGGTTCTCATTTCGAAGTTACATTAAGATGGATTCTGATTTAATTTGACAAAATATATACATTCCTCGATACATAATATAATATATACACGTGTGTAAGTTGTAAGTAGACACCGACATCAATGCAATTACTTTGGCAGGACTTCAGTATCACAATCACCAAAAACGAAAATTTGGGGCGAAGTGAACTATAGGTACATTACCAATGAAATCCGACGGGCAGTAGAGTGTGAGTGTACAGGTAAATAGGTATGTACATGGTATAAGTAAATGCTTGATGTTTGTCACGCAAATGAAATGTTATAAGTAAATGGAAATAAGAAAATCACAACTATTTCATACGCATAATCGGTATATATTATATTATATGCTTTATAAACAAATCGACTACTTCGAACTATGTATTCAAAGAATGGATTTGGGCGATGAATTGAAGATCAAGTGAGAAAATCATGCGATCAAAAACACAATATTATGTATGTTCACTCCACCAAAACTAAAGTCATATTCTTACATAGAGGTTGCATCGACAGTGTTAATGTGGTATAATAAGAGCATGTACGCAACACACTCTCCAAATAAATAAAATAGGATTGCTGTTTTCGTTGACAAATTGTTCATTTAATAACTTAACTGTTCATAGAACAAATGATGGATGTGGAGTTATACATTTGCTATGAATTTAGGAATTCTATACATTTCATAAGCAAATTCTTCTTGCTTATCAAGATCCACTTCTAATCCAATGTAATCAATTTCTAGACAAAAAGGCCCATCTATCTTGGCTGCTGCAATCTGAAACGATGCGATTCTATCCAGAGGTAATGAATCTTGCATGTCCTGAATCCTTCCTTTGCTCCCAAAAACAAATTTTCCAAATGGAATCTGTAACAGTTTGGAAAACAGTCTAAAGTTTTAAGGCCAGTGCGGTTACGGTTAATATTACATAGTGCCTCTATTTTTTAAATATTAGTAATATCATAATTTCATATTGATACCTTCACATATTGCCAATACGGACCCCCACGAGTATACAACACATAATGATACACATCGTTCCAAGTTATATCATAATAACCAGCAGTTGATATATTTAACATATAGCTTCGTCCATCACCTCGAACTCTCATAATCAAGTGGGTGTAACCATTCCAATCATGATACGATTTTCTACTAAAAGATTTCTAAACAAAAACATTCAGATATGCTTAAACCAGGAACTTTAAATGAGTTTGTTGCTAAAATTTTAAAATGGCTATAGTTTACCATTGGACGACTAGATTTCATTATACAATATCCTCCATATTTTACTCGTCCATCTTTTGGAGGAGTTGTATTAACAAAGCCATGAAACAAGCCTTTTCCTGTACAACATTGCACGAAATAGCCAATTACCAACAGATGTCAAATTAAACACGCAAATCATGAAACAACTGTGATTTTAATCGGTTACCTGTCGGACTGATTGTTAGCTCGCATTTACTAAATCCTTCGTTATGCTCACTGTCATACAGTACAGACCAATTTTCAAGGCAGGCTTTGTTCTCGAAAGTCCATTCCTTCGATTTGTCACCTGAATATTCACGATTTTTTTAAACATTGGCATTAACTTTTATTCAATATAATAATCTTGTCATATTATTTTTACGAAGTGTAGTAGAACATACCTGGTGTAATGAATAAATGCGCATCGTCCCCCATCCTGTCCTTCACCTCATTCACCCATTTCTTAACCTCTTCACGAAGATCTTTGAACCCATCTTTCAAGCCCCATAAATTTTCTCTTTGAACCTGCATTTATTTAACATAAACTCATTATTACACATCATAAGCAAAAACGAGTATTCCTTCCTGCTCCTGCCCTTAGACCATAAAATAACTTTACTCCATAATTAAACCTAAGATTAACTACGTTAAGAAATCTTGACCCTGGGGGTTTTATACCTTTCCAAACTCTTTGTCCAGTTTCTTATTCTTGTATTCTCCCCTTGGATTCGATTCGTAAAACCTTTCACATGGGCATGTTTGGTGGAAACTTCTACTAAATATGTCTGAAGATTTCAGTCCAACTTGAGGGAAAGTCGTACGCACATTTGAAGGTACTGTCACAGAAAAACCGGACAAGCTTTTCGAACTGAAACATCCGGATATGAACCTTCCTTGAACCACACACTCACTACTTACTTGCCTCAACATTTCACTTCTGACAAGCTACCGAGTAACTCTCGAGAGAAAAATCTCTATATTCCAATCCACAAAACATGGACATATTACTGCATAATCATTAATTAATTATGTTCAATTGCTAAATAATCCATACCATTTAGGTGAGCTTAATGCGCATGCTTTTTTATTCAAATGCTTTTAAAAACACGAAAGATCTCAAACATCAAAACACAGCTGTGAGTTTGTGAGGTCCATCACAAGAAGAACTATGCACATTCTATTCATAACATAAGTCTATGTTTGCCCCAGACGGTGAATAGGCCAGACCGGTAGTTTATAATTTTAGTTTAAGCTACACAGCACAGCAGCTTCCTTTTTATTAAAAACAATCAAATCACCGGGTTTGTTTTTGTCTCTGAAGTGATTCGAAAAAGTGATTAGTTTTTAATTTATTGTTGCGTCTGATTGAGTTAATTCTCCTGGTTTGTGAAAGCTGCAGGGTTTGTGAAGCATTCGGATAAATAAAGTTGCTAGTATTGAGTAAAGGAAAGAGAAAGCGTGTGGGTGTTTCTGGACAATTGGAATTGTAGAGGTTGGAGATTGGCAAGTTGTAAGTTGTTTAAAAAAAGTAGCAATTATTGTATTGTTTTGGAATTGGTGGTGGCAAGCCATTATAAAATAATTAATGATATGTTTGTTGGTATTACTTCTGTACAACTTTTCTAGATATATTTAATAGATATTCTTGAGTGAGCAAAAACTCTTCGCATTTCAACATTTTCCTCATCAATTTACTACAACAGTTTTTGCAACTTTTTTTTAAATGCCATTTAATATACTGGATTTCAACTTCCTTTAATTTTCAATTGTCGTTGGGATTTTCGCAGAAATAAAAATTTGATCTTAGTACACAACAGCTAATGCTAAAAAAACAATCGTTTTATTTAACAAAACGAGCCACGGTTGACGGTATTGTCATTTTGGGAAACTTGATATTCACAGAAGCATTTGTCGTTGTAACAATTTTCTGGGATGATGTTGCAACGCCTACATTTCAAACAGTGTGAATTCTTTAAGGAGACAAAAGTAAAGACTTTTCTCTAGTAAATTAATGCCTTGTACAAGATTAAAAAATGAACTCTTTTTTAGAAGAACGCTTTTAACTCTACTTTTTTTCGGGGCAATACTGTCCTTTGAAATCCTTCTGGCAGCAACTATATATAATGTTCCTCTGTGTAATGTGATAGCATTTAATGCTTTTATTTGTTAAAACAAAATCCTTTAAGACTTGAGGTAAAATTTTGGGTTCTTGCATGCACTCCATCCTATAAATGTCAAACATTCAGATATTTCTTCCCGATATTTTTTCACCTGATCAGTTGCGCTACATATATGCATTACGTGTTATGTAGAGGCATTCCATCATAGACAATGCATTTTAGAATGGAAGATCATCTTTTATATTGCTGCAATCACTCGTCTCCACTTCCAGTTGTGCTTTGTCTTTAGTCTGGGAAGGAGCACTAGTTGCTTTCTCTCCTGCTTTCACTTTCACTTCCTCTGTGTTTTCACCTGTGGGCAGTACGCTGGATAAAAAGCCCTTTGTGTACTTATACTAACGACCAGTTTTATCTCTATTTGCCCATCATCTGAGGCAAAGTAATATCGTTTCGTGAAAAGTTGCAATTAAGAGATTTAATTAAAGGTTTTTAATGAACAATTTTGCATCGATTTTTTAAACGGAAATTGAAGTTAAGTGGGATGGAATACGCGTCTCCTGTTATGAATCCTAGAAACGTAAGATTAGTTTTTTTTTAGCAGGGAACAATTTTTTTTTGATTTGTTTGGTGATTTGTTGAATTTTTTTTAAGATTCAAGTTATCTTCATATATTTTTGTTGGGAATAACATAATTTTCCAGATCCGCGTCAATTTAGTCATGCGAAACTGCAGCAGACGAAAGAAAACACGCTCTATTGACGAAACCGACATGATCAGTGGTTCCCCAGCAGCTAAATTTTCTCATCTCGGTAGGGAAAATAATCCTTCCACTTATCCTCCTCCAAGCTTTGCCAACAGCCCACGTAACTCGCTTATCGGACGGCCACCACCACCTTTCAAGCACGCTGCTGCAGAACAAGCTCAAGATGACTGGAGCCCGGAAGCCACGTTTTGGTTGACGCTGATGATTGTCATCGTCTTGGGAATTTTTATGACTGGATGTTGCATCATGAAACAACGGAAGGATGATAACATGTTTCGAAATAGACGACGAGCAAGAAGAAATCGTCGCTTGTTTAGCGACAGGGTAAATAAAAAAATGAGTTTTGTTTCCGGAACAAATAACATAAGCAGCGGATATACGTGTTTTTTGTTCTGATGATTTATTTCACAAAAATATATTTTTTTCTATTAATTTTTAAGTCGTTACCAGCAACATCCACCACAAGTTCCACAAAAGAATCCACAGATTTGGCGCATTGCTCCCAGGAAACTTGCTGCTTTAATGCTCCCACCACAACAACAAGGTTGACTACTGACGACTGTGAAACAACCGCAGAAGAAACAGCGTCCTCGTCAGATTTAGTGAACACGATTGATATTCCGGACTCTGGAAATGAAAAGGATTTTGGTGACAGGAAAACCGAAAACTGTGGTAGTTACTCCATGATGCCTCATCCAGACAAGGTAATAACAAGCATTTATTTATCTTTGTGGTTCTCCTGAGTAAATATTGCATAGGGAATTTAAAATGCAAGCTAAAAATGAAACTAAAATGATTGAAAGTAAGAAAGAAAAAATATAAATTGCTGATACCGGGGATGTAAAATCTTACACGAGACCCTTGAAACGGAAGATTTTTTTTTATTCAGGGGGTTCAAAAAACCTCAAATTTTGCATAAGCTATTCAAAACATTTGCACACAAATGTTCACTTTCTTTTAAATTGCGTTCTTTAAGATTTTCCACGTCTGGTAAAACCCAGACATAATCTCTGATCTATATGCACTTTGGGATGCACATGAAAATGAACAAAATATGCAAGGTTTTATCTTGAGGCATATTATTTGCTCCCTTTTTCATTTCACAAATGGACATGTTTGAAGTGCGTGCTTTCTCTGTGCATTTCAATTAATTTCAATCGTGGTTTGGTTAACCGGAGAGCAAAAAGGAAAAGCGTTCCGTTTTTTATGGGAAATATTTACTTGCCTGGCCTGAAGGTATCATCTCCAGATTAAAAAAAAGAAAGTGTTTTTTAATGCTGGCATGATACAATGCATGCAAAATCAGTTAATGACGTGAAGAAGATGAGGTTACAAAAAAGCAATATAGGCAATGCACGTGTGTGCTACGCTCATTTAATTTTGTTGTAGAAAATTCCCGGAAGTGCAGACACCTCCAGGCCAGGAGAAATTTGTAGGATTCTAGCTTGGCAGTTAGAGCAACAGGAAAAGTCTCAACATGCTTCCCTCTTTCGGGGACGACGATGGCGAAACAAGGAGGCGAAGATTGAAAGCTACAAGAAAAGTAAGCTATACTTTGGCAGGGATGTGTCCTGTGTCGAGCAAATTATTCAACACGTTTAAAAAAAACTATTTATGTGGAAAAAAACGATAAATGATTTTAATGATATTTAAAAATTATTGGGAAACAAGATTACACAGAAGAGGCTGGCTTGAAGAGATGGTTATGATGCTTTACAAAAATAGTTATTGTTATTATTAATCTTATGGCGTTTCAAATACTTAAAAAATAATATAAATAAATAAATATGCTTCTCGAACTTTTAATTGTTATGATTTTCGTGTTCCTACTGCCGATGTAATTTCATATGACGATTGAGAGCTCCTCCCTGAGTAAATCGCTTATCGCAAATCTCACACTTGAACTTCTTTTCTCCCGTGTGAGTGACCATGTGTTTGCTGAGCCCTCCATGCTGAGAGAATCTTTTCGGACATAAATGACATTGATACGGCCTTTCCCCACTGTGAATCCTAGAGTGAATATTGAGTATAGTTTTCTTTGAGAAAGTCTTATGGCATGTGATGCATCTAAATGGGGGCCTTTCCTTGCGCTGCTTCCTCTTGGTTCTTTGGAGTTGAAATCCTTTTTTCTTCCTATCGTGGTTCTCCGAAGGAATGGAGTAGACGGTGGTGGATGAAGCTGCTTCTTCGAAAGGAACCTGTCTGCTGGATATTATTGGCAAGGATGAGCGGAGATGACGTTGGTGCACTTGCTCCTCTTCTGAGTGATGATGATTATGATTATAGTCGGCATCATCAATATCGTCAGAAGGTTGATGATGAGAACTGTCATTTCCTGTTTCGTCGGTATCCTCATGTTTCACTTCAAATAGGTCTTGTTCATCCTCTTCCAGGGATTCATCCAGCAGACGGTAAGATTCGCATTTAACTGGAACAAGGGCTAAGTCTTCTGGCATGGAAAATGAAGGATTACTAGCCATCATGCTGGAATTAAAATGTGGGTTTGAAGACGCTAAGAATGGTATTCCATTAGTTGTTGTAATTTCTTCTCCTGCTAACTGGATATCTAGAAAAAATATAAATTAATTAATTGAATTATCCTCCTCTCCCACGACCTACTAACAGGCCAGCTTCATACAAATATATGTTTTAAATAAATAAATTTTAATCATTTACCTTGGTCAAAGTTACAAGAGTCCTGATTATTACCGTGGTTGGAAGATAACCCATCACAGAGAATTGTCAAGAAACTTAATGTACTTGCCACATTTCCTTTTCCCGTGCTAGATCCAGAAACCTCCTCTACTGGATTCCCCTTCTTCCAAATCCATGGATCATTTTTATTAGGCTTTGTATTATTCCAGTTTCCAGCGTTCCTCTGTTCCCGGATAACTTTCACCTGAGTAGAGAGTTCCCTCTTAATCCTTTGCAGGTTTTGGTGAAGTTGATCTAGCTTGAGTAAGTCGTCATGACAGATTGCACAACACCAGATTGCCTGATTCTCATCCTCTGAAGTTTCCTCTTTAAATGGGCCCGTAATTAAAGTGTAGATAAGTTTGGGATACGCACTGTTAGGATTATTACTTGTGGTGGTGGTGGCACCATCAGAAACGTCACAGTCACTCTGATGAACATTGTCGTGTAATGAGCTATCATTAAAGTAACTGGACAAATGGTGGAAAGACTTCAATGAACATTTCCGTGACCTCGGTTCTTCTTGCCTGTCGTTGATGATATCATTATCTCGGAGTTCTCGGAAGCAAATACAACAACAGCATTGGTGGAAGGTGCTCTGATGGAAACAATTGGAGTGGCTATGGTCGTTGACATTCAATGTGCTGGAACCCATTTTCAACGAATTGTAACACTTATCCAGGAAGTTAAATACACTTTCCCTTGTTGTTTCACTTTCTAAGTTCCAACTTCTCTTAATTGTTAATTAAATTTAAACCACAACAAATGCTAATATTTGACACTTCTAAAGCAGTCAGTTTTAATCATCAAATTATGTAGGCGGTTGGTTAGATGGTTGTAAGTAAACTCGTGCGCGTGTTCGAAAAGCCATCACATCACAGGAAAGAAAACTAAACAAGACAAGCAGAAGTAGAGATTCTCTTCTCATGTTTCATCGTGCCTGAAGCTGAGTGCCAACAACAACAACTGCCCGACCAGAGTAAAACAAATGGGAACGTTCAGTTGGTAAGTTCAAAACCTAATACATAAATATAGTTCCAGTTCCAGCTCAACAAGCTACAGACTCTTTACAGTTAAAAATATCATATCTATATGAATCGTCATGTAACTAACATTATAAACTTTAAAAAAATATGGATCTTGCTTTATGTACGGTTCCATATTCAGTGTTTACATTTTTGTAGATGAGATTCGTGAAGGGGCCGTCCAAGTAAAATAGAATTGTATTTAGAAAAGAGGGTCAATCAATGTAATGTTTAGCAGTTTAATATCAGAGCATCTTTTAATGAGGAAACCTGAATTTGTCGGGGGGCAGGGGTAAAAGGGAGTATAGAGACACGAAGCAATATACGCAACCTGCTTTATGAACGGCTCCTTACAATCAATAGAGTAATGCAAGGCCACAGCTGATGACAATCACAAAAAAAGTGCACAGAAAAGAGTGATGTTTCCTCCATGCTCAGTCATCAGTGGGGAAGAGTGAAGATTAAATTAAATCAAGTGACTTTTGTTTTCTGGGAGTGGAATAATTTAAGCTTCAAATTATTTATACGAGAAAGAAAGGAGGTCACTTTCGAACTTTCCTTCGCCGTCTTAATTTACTTTAATTGCTAATGAAAAACAATGGTGGTAGCCTGTCTGTAGCCAGGCAATCAGTTTAAAATTGTAGCAAGGTTGATGACTTTAGTTGTAAGGTAAAGATAAATGTGGTGTTTATTAAACGAACGATTTACTTCATTTAGCAGCTCTCCTAAACCAGTTTGATTATTGCTGTACGGAACGGCAGCGCAGTGCATGTCCTCCGCCGTTGAAGTTTTAACATGCACACATCATTGGCAATTAATCTCAATTATTTGTATTTCAGGTATTGAATTGACGAACATTTTGCTGACAATGACAACTGAGAGTGGCGAGAAGAGGGAAAGTTGTTGGCTGGATGGGAAAAAGGGGAAAGGAGGATGCTCTGGTGGAACGCCGTCGATTGATTATATTTGGCAGTTTTTACATCATCGTAAGTGAAAACATTTAAACATTTTCGTCTTCAGCAGTTATCATTTTTATTTATTGACTTCATTAATTCTGTAATTTTCTAAGCACATTGATTTATTAGTTGTGATAGTTCATATGTTAACTGGCTGACTGACTGAGCTGAACAGTTTTTTGCTGAGTTTTCTTCCCCAGTGGCAGAACAATCCTCTGGAGACAGTTACCATCTCTTCCAAAGCCATAATCAGTTCCGCGCTGCTTTTTGGTAAACAAAATAAATGCTTCAATAATCTTTAAACTTAAATTGCAAAGAGATAAACTCAGTTTGTAAATTGGAATCTAGAATCATCAAAACACCATGAATAAACGTCAATAAATGGTCCAACTCGATCATGTAGAAGGAAGCATCGTATCTCAAGGGAAACGAATGATATGTGGGCGCATCCTGTACACATCTCTCATTGAAAGAGGAGACTGCCAAGCCAAGGCCGTCTCTTTGCTCGTTTTTAAAATGCCTTCGAGCCTAAGTAAGTACCTGTAAACAAGCAAAGAAACATTTTATGTCATTTAATTAAAAAACTGTGTTTGCTTTCTTGTATAACCTAGGAAGAGAAGTTACCTAGTGGGTCGGTTGAATTAATGTTGAGGGATTTTCCCACTTACTCACTCACACTCACTCACTTACTCACTCACACTCACTCACTTACTCACTAAATATTCTCAAAACCTAACCTACCTAACTGAACCTGACTGACTGAGTGAGTGTAATCATGAGTGAGTGTGAGTGAGTGGGAAAATCCCTCAACCTTAATTGAACCGAGTGGGTCAAATGATCCATAACTCACACAGGTGCCTCCAGGAATATTCATTTGTACAGTGCAGTGTCAAAGTCACCGATCTGCTTGATTTCTGGTATGCGCGCAGTAGCAGTGGCAAACACGAATGCGGAACGCTCCAAGCGAAGCGTCCAACAAATTTAAATTAAAGAAGGAAACCATAGCATCACTGAAAATTCCACCTGCAAAGAGACAATGAATAGGTACTAGGTACTACAGATATGTTTAACTAATATTTAACTTTAAAAATAAAGTGACCCAAATTCCTAAATGATAACTGTCTTTTTTGCACTGAAAGTCTTACGCTAATCCAACGACGGCTGTGGAGTATCTTTACACGACCTACGATTTTGACCAAATGATCTCTCTGCAGTTCTCCGACATGGACTCGCTTCAGCAAGGTAATTAAAGAAGGATCAAACGGCTTGTCAATTAAAAAAAGAAATTATGGTTTACTGAGCCAACTACAGCATAGGAAATTGTTTTTTTTTAATCATTTGCAGATAGCAAATATTTGCGTTCACG
>JAQIWO010001089.1:0-11143 GCA_034695405.1 Entomobrya muscorum | reverse complement strand
GTGTTCAATATTTCTCTATATCCTATAACGGCGTTTGTTCAAGGTGTTTTCCAAGTTCCCATAATTATAACTTATTCCGACGGATTTCTCAACTAATTTATGAAGACGAAGACATTAAACTCGAAATGAATAATTTCAGACTTTCTGAAGTCATTTCATTCACAACTCATTAAAGACCAGGTTCCTCTCGTATAAAACAAGTTGCACATCAAATGGATCGTCATTTCTAATTAGTTTCAGCATCACAAATTATTTCCCGCAGAACAATAAATGATTAATATAACCATTGGCATACAATTTGATGTACAGGTTGCTTAAACTAATATTTGTCGATTAAATAATTTTTCGTAAACAATTTCATTTAGAGAGCAGAAAAAGGTTCGCATTTTTTATATCTATAAAAAATGTTGTTTACTATTGGCTGCTCGTAGACTGAGCAAAACATTTATGGTTCAAAATATGACTCAGTACATTTATAACACGGGAGTTTTCCAGGAAGTATTCGTATTGCGGAGAAAACCTTTTTTTTCAATAAATGTCGTTGCGGTTTGAACTGCTTTTCCTCAAGCTGCTAACAAGATGTCCGCCTGCAACATTCTTCTATGATGATTTTCTCTTCCAAAAATTTAATGCTGACAGGTAAACAACTTATCTTGGAACTAACTTTCTGTCTCAGCGACGAAACCATTCAAAGTACTGTTTGCATGTAGCTACAACACGAAAACGAAAATTTAGTACTGTTTTTTCTGTTTTTCCGAAGCCGAAAGCCGATAAAAGAATAAATCCTAAGCTGATTGGACACAACTTCATAGATTCTAATATTTCCTCAAAAATATAGAAATGATATCTTTCAGCGTTCATGGACGTTCCGAATCATAGAATAATCGCATTTCTATAATCCAAGTGAGCACTGGTGGTGAGCAGAATTAGAATTATCTGAATAAAAGAGGATGAAACTACATACTCCATTTCACCTTTGACCCTTTTATTGAAAAAGTTTTGATCTACTTGAGTTAGAGCGAAAATCTCACTTTTGTGAAGATAATGTATCCTTTTGAAGAATTTAAAGAATATGGATTACTCACATAAAGTTATTGTTAGATAGATTTTGTGGGAGTGCTTTAAACAATCGGGGCAATGCGATGTTGTATTAACTTTATTTTCTCGTAAGTTGCCTTTCCGAGAATTAATAGTACGCGATGTAATTCCATATACTACAATAATGTAAATATGCCACACCTACTCATTTTCTTCTACTGACTGATATTTATTTTTTGGCTTCGTGTTCTCTATTCTATTTTCTTAATAGTTTTTCATGAGTAGTCCGAGATCATGATTAGCTTTCCTTCCTTCTATTTCTCTTTCAAAAGCCAAAAACAATTCACGACCTCAACAATTGCAGAACGACAAAGCTACCTTCAAAACAAGCAAGAACCTCGTAATTATTGTACTGTGATCTCAATCCATAATATTAAACCATCGCGCCCACGTCACAAAGCTGTAAAAATTATGCTAGCCTTTCTTAAAGCAAAGCAATAATCGAGTGCATAAAAGAATGATAACTTTTAAACATGTGTTTTTTTAGAATTTAGCTTTTTTTAGACTCTTTTGTTAATTTAAAAAAAATAGCATTCAACTATCATATTCCATGCTTTAATTATGAAGATAATATAATATTGTCATATTATACATAATACATACATTGTCTCATAATATTGTCAGAACATGGCAGTAAATTAAATTATAATTTAATAGATAGAGTACGTACAGATAGAGTGTAAAACATAAACAAAATTTACTCATGCCTGAGGCTACAGATGAAAAATACTTCCTTTTACACAAATAACCTATCCCTGGGGCCCGTGATATACATTTCAATCCCAAAGTTTTAATAATACCAGTTGTTGTGAATACAAAGATAAAAATATGCGTAATTTAGCATGGTTTTTTATTTCAACTTGATGTACCTTTCTACTTTCTCTGAAACGAACTGTACTCAATCTTCCGAGGTAAGCATATATTTTTTTATCAAATTTTTATTCCGGACCTTGCTACAGGTATTTATTTGATCTCATAATTAAACGATACCCAGATAATCCATCAACTTTGCATCATGTTTATGTTGTATGGTAAGCATTAGGATTGGGCAAAGAAATTATACAAAAATCCGTATGACTTTTATTTAAATGTTTTATACAATTTTATTAATGGGCATACAAATTATTATTTGCAGAGAAACCGGCCGATGCGGATCCTTTTGCAGCCAAAAAAAGATGTAAAGTTGCTAAAAATTGGCTTGTACAGAGGTCTGAAACTTCATATTTCAAAATATGGCTACATGATGAATGTTTTCACGGATTCTTTTACAATTAATAAATTGATTGCAGATTGCAGCTAGACAATTTTATTTTTTTTAAAGTAAAAGACTTTCTCAGTAACCTTAATAATCGTCGAAAGAAAGCAAAATATCTGCTTGCAATTTTTTAAAAAATGGTTGGAAATAAACTTTAAAAAGTCTCCTTCTCATGTTATCTTATGATCCAACCCTACCAGGTTTTTTTAGAAGATAAATTCATATGGTGTGTTATTATTTTAAAGAACTCGTCAATATTACAAAATATATATTCATATTGGAATAGTACGAATATGAAGCTAATACGCTGATGGCTTCGTAAGAGACAAGAGATTAAAATCCCAAAATAAATTCAAACTTTACACTTACGGCCAAGTATTCATTTAAAGAATTTACTGTAATTCTAGCTATAATCTTTCCAAATATTGTTAATTTGCAAACACTATGGATTTAATTGACTAGTGTACCATTGTAATGGAATGTTTACCGGCTGAACGACTGGCACTTAAAAATATGTATAAGCATTATTTTATTAAAATCTAACAAACAAAAAATCACAATAACCAGACCATCAGTCACTTATTTTCCTTCTTCTTCTGACGTTACATTTATCACACTCTTAATTAAAAATAGATTTTTTTCATTTCGTACATCAACTCACAACCGATGGCTTCTCTACGAAAGGTGCACAATGATACACAAGAATGCCATCAAATAATAATCCTTTCCATTCCGCCCCCAAACATAGAAATATAATTTTTATTCACTTCAACTAATTCTTCGGGTACTGGAAATTATTCGTTACAAAATTTCATTTTTTGTACCAACTTTTCTTTGACAAAATTATCTATAACTGCTTACTTTCTTTCTCTTAAATCGTTTTCTCATGGCTTCTTCACATGTATTTACTCAGAAATTAATTGATCCCAGAATATAGAGGAAAAAAAAGGTTTTTATTTTATAGAAAGAGAGATTTGTAGTTATTAATCCAATGCAATGAAAATTTAATAGTGGGAGACGCACAAAGTTGAATGTCAACATTCTTCCATTTCAATTCTTCGTCATATCAACTGCAACGTAACCATCGCACCAGCAAAGCAATCTCCCTAGAAACTCAGGCATGGAAAGGGAAAATAGATGGCAGGGAGGAAGAAAAGTGAGGAAATACGAAGTAAATAATCAATAAGTGTCACACGTTTTGGAAGTCAGCTTTCTCATTTCTCTTCCTTTCGTTTTTTCGCTCATTTCTTGGAGGGATTGTACTGCATTGGAATAGGAGACAAGGGATGATATAGAACCATACAAACAAAATTATTAACTTGAATAATGCTATGGATTACGACATGATGTCACTAAATAAGCTAAAAGGCCACAGAATGTCGTTTGTGAATGAAACGCGGTTGACTTACTGGATACGAATCGTTTTCTCCCTATTTTACTTCTGCTTAAAGACCAGCCTATGATACAAATATTTGGACGAGGAAGTTTTAGCAATGATGTCTTACAGAAAAATTAACACAGTAATTTTTGAATTCTTCAAGTTAAGCGCACGTTTTAATGATTTTGATTAAGTTAGCCGTCACAAACTTTAAACATTTAGTTACTAAGAGTATTTAACACTTAAGACAGCATAACCATTGTGTTTGGAGTTAAATAGATTATCGGATAAATCCAAAGTAAGCAGTGATAATCTTGTGGAACAATTCTTCATACCTGTTACTGTACGTAGTTAGATCCACAATTAAAAGCCTTCTACAGTAAAGCAAAACGCGGGAATACGATATAAGCAAACACGGAATCAAGAGACTCATTCTTCAACAAGTCAACTTTCTCTTCTCCTTCCGTGTACATGTGTACTTTCTTCCTGTAATTTCTTTGAGGAAGTTTACTGTATTTGAATGAATGAAAATAGATAGTATGGAAATTAGAGCAACAATTTGACACGAGTTTATTAAAGTACATAGGGATATAAACTACGACCTGGAAGCAATAAGTGAGGTTTCTAGAGGCAAGTGAAAAGTCTAACTCGGAATCATAATGACTAAATTAAATCTATGAACAATGCCGTAGAATACGACAGGAAGCTGATATTGCTGATGATGTTTCTAACAAAGATAGTTAAAAAATAGCAAAATAATTTTCTTGAATGAAACAAATGCTACGAATTGGAAATGAATCGTTTTCTTTTTGTTTTACTTCCGCCCTAACAAAAGCTTGTGCAAATATATATCTTTCATTTCCCATGAAAGTGATCGTTTCGGAAATGATGACTGCAGTAAAACGAGAACCAGCGATTTCTTAAATACATTTGGTTTCCCAGTTTGCCGTCGTGATATAATATTTGCCATATTTTTGTATAAGTTGATTGTCGGTTATTTAAAATATTTATATGCACTTAGCTTCCAGTAACACATATTATTCAGACAAGTACTCATGATGGCGAGAGACTTAAATACTACAAGTGAAGTCACAAATTAACTTCAGAGAATAATTAGTTATGATAATACTATATTTAAATTAAATTCACAGTTAAAAATTAGCAAATTTTAAAATTGAAGTAGTACATAAATATATGAATGTAGTCTGACTGCAGGCTTAATTGAAAAAAACTCACACCAATTCGTTCTTATTTAAAATAAAACAATTATGTGACGAGGTCTGATTTTTAATTTTTTTAAACATGAACCGGATTAGCATAAAGAGTGATAATAGACCCTTCAATAGTAAAGACCCTTCAAATTTAAATTGTGTCGGGTTTTGCTCACTTCTTCATATTTCTGAGACCAGAATCCAATTAAATTATAAATTAATTTGCCTTGATTGAAATGTAACTTATTGGTGAAAACCTTTACTATTTTGAAATTTCGTAAACAATAAATTATTAAAATGTTTTAAAAATAAAACTACAAAGCTGCCAGAAAATATTTCAATATGTAATTAGGATATTTTTGTAATTTATATTCGATTAAAATGGGATTACTTTTTAGTTATTTGTACCTTTATCTGCGTTTAGTAGCTACGCTCAACCACAAGAAGAAATAAACTGCTTTGTTTGTAGACATCATCCCGAAAATTCAAAAGGTAACTGGCCTATTAATGTATAAAAATTTTAATCGATTTTTATACGGTTTGTTGTGTATATGAGGTATCCTTCTCCGATTTCACTTTTTTTCTTGTTTTTGTATCTTGCAAGAATTCCCAGACGAAAAAAGGTAATTAGGACCTTTTCATTAAGGTCCCGGATCACCGTTAGAAAACTACGACCTTCCCGTGGGTCTGCTTCTCTGGATTTCAGCCTTGAATTGATTGATTGATTCTCTCACAAGTGATACATACACAGGAGATCGCAGATGAACGATGGATTCAATTCATGGATGGTTTGAAAGCGAAAGGCCAAGCACACACTTTCTGCAGTGACAACGCCGCCACTTGCTATTCCATGGAAGACATATAATTCTTGCGAAAGCACTATAAAAACCTTTCAAAGTTACAATGGATCCTAATTTAGTGTATAACGAAAACAACTGTAGGATCGTCACAACGAACGACGATCGTTGAACAATTATTGTAATTCAACGATGTAGCAATTTCATCTTGGAAAAAATGCACCATTTACTAGAAAAGGATGAAATTTTGCAATGCTGCTATAATTGCTACAAAAGAAAAAAACAGGCACACAGTAGAATTGCAAGAATAAAAATAGCATTTATAAATTATCAGAGTCATGAAAAGACTTCAGTTGTAATCTCGGTCGCCGCGAAAACTAAATAGTAAAAGCAGGTAAGTGATAGCAAATGGAATGTTATTCAAAGCAGAATTTTACAGAAGATTACTCCAATTTTTTTCTTGTTTACCTCCCATCAGGTTCAATTTTGCTTTAATTTTTCTGCTGCTGCGTAAAATGAAAATATAGTTGGAAATGTAACGAGGTTTTATTATTAACAGAAGGTAAATTATAGTGGCCTTTTGTATGAGAATCACATGAAAGTATTCATCGACAATTGTTATTGGTACTTTTAATTAACAAACTTACATACATACAAAAAACATGTTCTCAAACATGTAATCCTAATGAATTTAATTATATCTGACATTTTTGCAATCAAGTCCTTCTGGTACTTCGAGCATGATCAAAAAAAGTTTATAGTAAAACTATTGAAATTTTCATCTGAAGATATTTGGTAGTTCTAACCAACAATTGATTTATTTTGGTATTCTATGACCTCAACTATTTGACAGTCTTCAACTATTATTTATTAAGGAGACTAAATCATGAATATAAATAACAAACAAATTAACTTAGTTTTTTATCATTCAAATCCTCGGACTCTGACTGCGGTTTTAACTTTGGGACTTTAAGCAGTATAAACCATGACGAATTTTAATAGCGAATGGTGTTAAGTCTTTTACGAGTTTTGCAGACATTCAAATTTTTCTTTAAATCTATTCATCACTATGGCGCGAAAGTGCCCACATATTCATATACTATTCATGTATTACTTTAGGAAAGCTTTTGACTGTGGAGTGCTAATGTAATTATAGTAAATAACATGAAGTATCTGTTCTCAAATACATTCGCTGTATGCTTTGGCCTGGTGTTTATTACCAGCAGTAGGATGGAAAATGATCATCTGCCTACACACCCCTTAGTACCCAAATGTTTAAACTATGCGGCGGTCAACTAAATTAGAATAAGAAGTATTATAGGAAGAAAACGATTTCCATTCCTTCCATTCTATCCATCATGCTTCATTCACTAACGACGTGTTGCTGTTTTTGAAGTATTGTTTTTGATGAAAACTTTAGCAAGATATGGAAAATAAAAAATAAAAATGACTTTAGACTCTGGATTGAGTCGTTTTTCTATCATATTTCCACATTTTTCTCTCTGATGTCTCCTATTTTTCTATATCTGAGTGTGTAATGCTGCTGTCACGCTTTCGATGCAATGGCGAATGAATGAAAATGAAGACATGCTGACATTGCTTTTCGAGTTCTTTTGGAATAGTTACGTGTATTATGTATGCATCTTTCAAATCTCATTCATCATAAAAATTTGTCCTTAAAACCAGAAACAAAATTGGGAGAAAACCACATTCCCCTTTTTGTCGTAGCATCATTATACTTTGGAAGCCTGGTTTTTTGTGAAGAATCATTTTACGAAAATTTGCTACAAACAGCAGACAAGAAGGAAGAAATGTAAATTGACAAGGACTCAAGCAAAATCTTCAAATACTCAAATACAGCTTCTCTCCAATCATTTTTTTCATAAGCAGACGTTCTGCTTCCCCCGCGAGTCATTAAGTTTATAAACAAAACCACGTAAGTGTTTTATTTAAAAAATATACAGCTTGTATCAAATTTAGTCTTTTGAAAATCTTCCGTGAAAAAATAATGTGTAGCCATTTTTCATGTTTTAGATCAGTGTACACGTATATGGTGACAGCAGTGTAATGTTGGCTGATTTGACAAGTCCGATTTGGTATCCGGCGGAAGGATTCACATCAGCAAGTTTTTTCTGCAAATATTAATTTGGGAAACTTGTCTGTCAAATTCTATTTTAAGCTGTACATTATTACTCTCAGCAAGATTAGATCATCCAGTATTCATTAACCGAAAAAGATAAATTTATCAAAAATATGCTTACTTCGTGTTGCTTGCTGACCTTAGAAGATTAAGTACAGATAGAGCTCTTTCAGAGGAAGTACTTAAAGTAAATGTAACCATCTCTGCTAAATTTCGCATATGTTTATCGTTTTATTGACTACAACTACATCATGCAACCTTTGTGATTGAAATTAATTCAAAGGAAAGACAGATGTAAACTTTGTGCAAACGGAAAAGAAGTACTCTCGAGTTTTCTCTGAAATCAATTAAATGAATTGCCCGTGTTCCAAAGTCATTTACTTTCCCTTATTTCTTGGCTCTTTTCTTCGTAGTATTAAAAAATCTCAGGGATTCAATGGTCAACAAATGTGTAATTTTCAAAGACGATAGTATATAATACACTCAACTCAAGAAGTGTCATGTTGATGATCATTCATATTGATAAGCCACTCACCTGTCTACTTTCGCCAAATCGTGTCTTCATTAATATTGTATTTCACACGCATTCAAAAGGATTTTCCATAGATTCATGGTTGCCCCTTCAACGATCATTTTATCACTCTGTTGAGTTTTCTTATCGGATGCTATGATAAGGCTGGTGGCAAAAACGGAAATTCTTTTTTAATTGTCGCCACAGTCATTGGGTTTGCTTTTATGAACTTCATGTTCTCACCAAAATTTGTTGGCTTTCTCTTTTGAATCGGTTCACAGCTTTCATAGGCACCTCCAGATTTTTACTCCTGTAAATTTTTACGAATCTTGTTCCGACTACGACATTTACCTTTCACCTAGTAGAAATAACCCTCCGAAGTCATGATGTATTTTTTATCGACTTTCTGCTTAGAAAAAACCGAAACAGCAGTCGAAAGTTTCATTTTCGTTTGGCTGTAATGTAGACAGTGCTATCGATGGATTTGTTCCCGAAACAGAAATTTTTCCAAGCCAAAATAGAAGTTTGATAGCATTGACTTGAAGGAAAGATGCATGATACAAAAATGTCGCAGGATATATATCCTAAAAAATGATTTCCCTCGCTCATCATGTATTGAGCAGTCTCCTCACTATATAATTTGCTCTACTTCGCCACTCAGGTTTGCAGAGACTACTACATAATAGACTACTTAAGGAAAATATGCATTTTTCTATGTCAAGTTAGAATCTACTATTAAATTAGTATTGTCCACATAAGAAAGAGGATACGTAATGGAGACAGAAGCAAAATTGTACATGAAATAAACTTAATTTTTTAATTAGATAATAATTATTTGACTCCACAATTTTTATATATAAGATTTTTTCCTGCTCGTATGAATGGAAATTGAACCTCAAAGATATTTATTTCAAATCAATTTTATACTACCTGATTTATTTATTTTACCCCTAGGCTGGCCACGAGATTCACAACAAACAGGTTATCTCATTACGAATTCATATTTTGCAATTTCAAAGTTATGTTCGCTTTCATACGTTTTTCCACTGGTTTTCAAGTACTTGAGGGAGGATCAAAGTCATACTCTGGAAGCATTTACGAATACCCATCAGAAAACTAACATTGAAATTTCCAAAAAAAAAATTTTCGAAACACTTATGGTTAATATTAATGTCATATGATATTTGGCTAAGTTTTATAGGATTGTAGCAGCAGCAGATCAGTCAGCAGGGTCTTCAAATTGTAAATAGAAAAGACATCGGAAATCCCGTGAGCAAGTCAAATAAAAAAATATTCTTGGTTTAGAGTTCCGAAAAGTGTTTGTACAAAGGAATATCACCTACCTGGAACTTGATAAAGCGATGACTTTTTTAATCATTTTTTATGAGCGTATTGAGAACTATTTCAAACTGCAAAATCCAGACTTGTTTACTACATGTTTCTCTAACTAAACTAACATTGAGATTAATTAGTCGTTTATGATATTAAAGCTTAAGCTCCCTTTTATTCATAAACATGCCACGTCAGAAATCACAGTTAATTTAAATACGTGTTTTCCCATTCAGTCTTGCGTTAAGTTGCTTAAGCACGACAGGACGCACTGTCATTTATCTTTTTACACAATATTCCCATAAGCTTCTCTCCTTCTGTTTACCAAAAACGGTCACTTTGTCGTAAAAATGACAAATGAATTTGTCTTCTTAATTAATGCTATCTCCCTAGATTTTTATACTGCACTTACTATTCTTACTATTGAAATCTTAAAACTACGACACAATTTTTTCGATTTGAATTGACATCAGGCACATAACAAAGTAATTGTTATGCAAAAGCTCTCGTCTGAATCTTTCCTGATTGAAAACTTACTAGTAGCTTATTAGACATTGAAAATAAATCATACTGTGAACATCTAAAGACCCCAAGATTTCCGTTGAGAGTACTTAAAATATATAAACACACTTTAACGGACTTTAAAAATCGTTTACATTTTTTAAGTCATTGATACGCCGCGCATTTTAAATTAATCGTATTGACAGATGTAATGCATATCACTCACTGCCGCGGATAGCTTAGTCATGATAATATTGGTAAATAACAACACATGTAAAATATGTTATTTCTGTTCCAGAGAATTACACATTTTTTCCTTCCACTTGCACACAAGCAAAGCAACGGTTTTATTAATATTGTGAAAGAGAAAGCCACTGGTCAAACGGCAGATTTTTCTTCGTGTTTTTCTGAGTTCACTAGATTTCTTTTCTTGACACTATGTTAATTGAAAGCACAAGAAAAATAGCAGGAAGTAGGCGAAACCAGGACGTGTGCATTAGTGCAGCTCACCGTCTCAATTGTATGTGTAACTGAAGAAATCTCGGACATGACATAGCACACTGAATTAAGCAAATTAACCAGGGGGAATGCGAGACTGCCAGAATGAAATTTGAAACTCGAACCTAAAAAGGAATGGGAAGAGAAAGCAATGGAGCTTTTCATACAAATACACCAAAGAAAAAGCTTTCAAATCCATCACGCAGGTCGCACAGAACAGAGCAACTTAAGTATTAACAAAAAAGTAACGATTGTGGATCAACTTTTTTTGACGACGGGCTTCTCGAATTGTTTTGGTTCATTGCAATTAATTTCGTTACAGAGACTGTTTATCTTTCATTTTAATATAAAATACAGTTAATAGCGAGAACGGAACGTGCATAATTCGAATGTATATATATTTTTTAATGAGAGCTGATTGTCGT
>JAQIWO010001088.1:0-11145 GCA_034695405.1 Entomobrya muscorum | reverse complement strand
AGAAACAGAACCGCATGCACGTTGAATCATTTCTAAAGGGATGTCATGACTTGCTTCCTGGATTTTTTGCCATAACGAGTGAACGTCTCGTGGCCGTGGTTCTCGATAAACTCGGTCTTTCAAAATTCCCCATAAAAAAAAGTCCGGTGGAGTCAGATCGGGGGATCTGGGAGGCCATTCAAGCTCCGGTGCACCACGGCCAATCCAATTGTCGGAGAATATCTGACTGAGGTATTCCCGTACGGACCTAGCATAGTGAGCCGGGGCACCATCTTGCTGGAAGAATAACTCATTCCAGTTTTCGTACAGTGCCATTATTTGAGGGACGACATCTTCGGATAATAAGCGTAGATAACTGTGCTGGTTAACAGATCCCTCCAATCGAAACGGTCCTACCATTCCTTGAGCACATAATCCAATCCACACGTGAACAACTTGTCCCTTGTGCGGAATTTCCATTAGTTCGTGTGGATTTTCATTAGCCCAAGTAATCGCATTTCTTCTGTTTATTGTTCCATTAAGATGAAAAACACATTCATCCGTCCAGAGAATGGAGTTGAGCATATCGGGATACATATCCAAATGATCTAAAAATGCACGAGAAAAGTTAACACGCTTGACTTTGTCTTCTGCTGACAACTCTTGAACCTTTGACGGCCTGAACGGTCTTAATTCCAAATCGTGCTTCATAATGACACGAACAGTCTCCTTATCCAAACCAAGATCTTTAGCCCTCTCTCTGATAGACTTTTTCGGATCCACAATCCATGAAACACTGACTTTCTAAAGCATTTGAAGCATTCATGATGAGTAGCAAAGCTAGGTTAATAATGAAAGAAAGCGGAAGACGCTTTTGCTGTTACCCTTGCGTTTTCTGGGGTCCTTTTAGAACGCGGTTTCCCTGTTCCCTTTCTGTTTAAAACGCTTCCGGTTTGCTGTAGCTTCTTTGCGATCGCATAAATGGTTGGTTTTGTCGGCCGTTTTGCTATTCCAAACTTCATCCTAAAGTCTCTTTGCACCCTAACAATGCTTTTAGATTTTGCAAAGCAATAAATAATCTTTCTTCGGTAGAATATCGTTCGGCCATGATGACAACAATGACAAAGACAAGTTAAATGGACAAAAATAACTTAAAAACGAATGAACAGGTGACTGCGCGTCGAAACAGTTCATGTCGTGTCATAACCACCCACGCAGCAAGACCGTTGCCACACGTTGCCAAGTCGGTATCCGCCATACTTACCCCCATGCAACGCTGTCGACTGTTGCAAATTTTCGTTCTTATCTCGTGACTGACTCGTTTCATCTTTTTTCTTAAAAATTATGCCATCTTACTTGTAACAATCTCCCAATTTTAAAGATATAAAGCTCAAAATACTGTGTCAAGTATTTTTTGAGTTATTCGACCACACAGAGGGCAAGTTCCAATCTAGGCACCCTGTACATATGAGGATATTGGGAGAGAAAACCAGTAAGGTTTTATGCTCAAAGGAATGGCCAACCACGCAAGAAATCGTCGTGAGAAAGTGTTCTTACTTCTTATAATAAATTTCCTAACCAAAAATTAGTTTTATTCAAAAGTTGCATGCAGGGTTTCACTACTACATATATATGCTTTTACTTTGCCACAGCATTTTATGCTACACAGCACGACCAGAATTACTTAAGGAGGTTTATTAGACTTCTTCTGTTTAAAATTGCATAATTATGGGCTCCTGATGCCAGCCTTAGAATGTAATTAACATTGCTCATTAATCAACATTACACACCAAAGCGGGCAAAGTTCCTTCCAAAAAGATTTTATATATTATGCTATATTAGGCTTATTACATGGAATGTTCTATATGATTTCGTTGTTGTCGTGCTGCGTAAATATCTAGTATAGTTGTATATATATTCTGTTCTCATTCGCAGAAGGAAACAAAACTCTAGTGTTGTTGTAAATGGAGCAGTGGTGTTAGTGTTGTTGCTCTGGCCCTTTTCCTTTGTTTTAGGGTAGATTATAGTCATTTATTAAGTAACTAAACGAATAAGTATTTTCATGGCTTCATATTGCATTTTGCTTGTTTGGCTTCTCTTCCTCCTTCTCTCTCTCTCTTTCTTCTTTCTGGGTAGTTTTTAGCCATGAATTCTACTAGAACGAACATGGAATTTAAATTTAAATCCCCCAAGAGTACAAATGGTCATAAATCTCACAATATTTTATTTTGTTTACCCTTCGTTTTTGTTTTTCGGAAACGTTTTGCATTTGTTCTGTGTGATTAAAAAAAGAACGCAAATGCCCATTCAATGCTTAACATTATGAGTTATGGTTAAACTCATATTCTAACCTTACAAAGATTTTTGGTTCCTTCTTTTCCATTTGATCAGGTTTTTATTTTTATGATCGAATACAAGACAAGTTATATAATAAGCCACGCATGTACTTTTATTTCTGTTATGTATTTAAAAAACTTCAACTATAAATCTATGAGAAAGCAACCTGATCTGCACTATTTTTAAAAGGTTCTTTGAAGATAAATACTGCGTTATATTTTAAACTCATATTCATTAAGAAAATGGCAAAGAGGACATGAGATGCTGCTGAGATATACGCATCTTATTCAAACTCTGTATAAATAAACTAGTAATCCTCATATTAGGAACCAAAATTTTATTTAGGTCTGGCCACATATGCAATGGAGAAAGAATTCGGAAGACAACCATAGAAGAGTGTGATGTGATGGTATCCTCTTCCGTTTTTCTCCATTTTCTTGTCCCTTTTTGTTGATCATTGCACCCGGTGGACTGTAAATCATGACACTTTTCGCCCTCCAGTTATAAAATGTATGGATAGATTTTTAGGGAAGAGAAACACGATCAGTACGGCTAATGGTATAAAGTGGTTACCACAACATTATGTGCAGTACAAAGAAAACGGAAGAGGAGAAACGCAAAAAGGATTGTACTACCATCACCGCCATTCTTTCCTACAACAGCAAACCCTAATACAACTGATGCGTGTACATCTCCTGAGCTCCTTATTTTTTGCTGAAAAACAAAATTCTTTCTTTTAAATTAGATTTAGCCATAAACCAACTGCATGCATACAAGAATCCCATGTCATAAGGAGCACGCATGTGGCTCGCGCCCCATTCCTCTGCACCGTAAGTGTACTATATTGCATTTGGTTGGGTTGGGCGATCGTCGATTTTGTGTCCATACATATATATATCTATGTATACCATATAGGCAAAAAACGGGGAAATGTTTATTTATTTCCTTATTCACTCACTCTTATTGTTGGTATTTATGAACATTTATGTACGGTCTACTATAAAGGCAGCTAGAGTAAATTAAGAGCGTAGTAGTAAGAAGGGGGAAATATATTTTCTCTTTTTTTCCCATGATTCGTTGTGATGGAGGAAGGATCTTCAGTAAGGAAAGTTTTGAAGGAAAATGCACCAGCTGGTCTCAGTAGATAGCAAAGATGAGTAGACGGGAAACATGACGATGAGGATGCTCACACTCACTCCAAGTCTGTTCTCGTCCAGCCCCTTTTGCGCGTCGTAATTTACGCCATCATGCTTCTTTAATCCTTCATTAATTAAAACGAGCTCGAATTCTCATTCAATGCTCTACTAATTTTCGAGTACAACCCAAAAAAAGCATTTTATTCTTACTTTGATAATCAAAATGGCAATATTCAGTAGATGTTTGTGTGGTTGGTGCAACAAATATCACCTTTGCCACTTTTCTCCCCTTATAATAATGCATAGTTAGTCCAATAAGTATCCCTTTATTAGTATTTACCCTTTGAGTATAAAATAATAATTTGACTCATCCTCCATCCCCTAATAATAGTGGTAATGATGAGAGTGAATCGTGGTGGTCGTATATAGTATTTCCGAATTAATTGTATTTTAAGACCCTACCTACCAGTACCCTGCCCTTGTCCCATCAACTTATCAACTTGCATTTCGAATAATATGCAAGTGCATAAAGATTACTTGTTACTTAATTTTTTTACTCGTTTTAAAATCAAGAATGCAGCACTTCCATCATTATCACCACACTTATCTGTTCTTCCATTTTTGCAATTTATTTCAACGATTTGGCGCAGATATTATCTTGTTTTATTCAAGTCGTGTTGTACTCATTCATCTTCAGAGAGGTTTTAGGTACGTGAAACGCAACGGGTATAATGAGCGAAATATGCCATAAACCTCTGACACTTTTAACTGCATTAAATGAAAATGGTGACTGTGATGACGCCTACAAAACATGTTAGGTGAAAAAGGCAAACAGCCGCTACGATTGCTGGTGAGATTACTCTTCATTCTTAATGCGACTGACGGACAAACGATGAAGGAGAGAGACTCTGGGATCACTTTAGGTCACACTTTACATCTACTTAACTCTTTCTATACAAGATGAACAATGAGAGTGTCTGTTTGTGTGTCTAGAATGTATTTTTTACATAGCGTAATGAAATAAATGATGTTGTTGCACGCTTCAGTCCGTGTATGTATGTATCTTCACTGAAATACATGTAAATTGGAATGGATGCACAGGATTGGGTTGATCCTGTCGTTTGGCTGAATCCTACAAGTCTGCTGATGCTGCTACATCTTCTCTTGATGATGATCGCAATAGTATATTGTTGTGTTTATGAATTATTGCATTCATTTTCGACCACATAAACTATATAACTGTTTTAACTAACTGGGTTTGCCCAATCGAGCATGTCAAAGTTTAAACTAGGAAAGAGATAAACGAGTTCATCGTAAATTGGTTTTAGCCAGCTCAATTTATGAAGTTTTTAAAACATTCATGAAAACGACATATTTGTTATTTGAATAGACACACATCGTAAACACATATCTTTTGTAGTGATATTTATTACTTTTTTTTTCGTGTAAAAAAGTATCTTGTTCATGGCCATCACGCGTGACATGGGACGCGATATAATGATGGCTCTTTTTGCACGTAATAACAAGTTGCATGAAATTATTATTATTTCGATACAAATATGTACTTCTACGTGCATCATCATCCATCATCTCTTCATCATCTCTTTGTTGCCATCTTCTCATTTACTACATCTTAAATACATTACATCAATCAGAGTACGCGTGTTGGGACTAGATGGGAAACGGTATTTGTCATGACATGGTTAATTTTACTGCCAATTCTATCATATGTAGTTAAAAAATATATAATTTCATTGCTTAGGGTGCAATAAATGTATGATCACATTAATTCAATTATTTTTATTAGAACGTGAAGGGAATGCGTACGCTTAACGTGCACATTATCGCTGTATACCTCTCTTCCTGGATTCCTAACCAAAGATTATTGCTTGCATAGTGCTACTTACTATATACGTAGCTAAAAATTTCTCATCTATCGAGGTGCTTTAAATATTCCCTTTACAACGTCATGAAATTTATAGAAGTTTTCGCAAGATTCTGGTAGAAAACCACAAAGTCTCTGAAACTAAACTTGACACTACTCCTATTTTGAGATAACTATATGACAAGCCTGGGTGCTTGGTATAGGAATGCATTGGTAGATACCTTCTCGCAGAACTTCTTTACCAAACTGCCTATGTACCTTCAAAACTCAGCTCTGTGAATGTGCTGTAGTTTGTACTTGTCTTTTAAGGACTCACTTTTCTCAAAACCAATGATTTACAATGAGGGTATTAGCAATCTGAAGTATGGCATCATAAGACTCGTTCTCGTCATTTTAGGGGTCTCAAAATGACTCCATAAATTCCTAAAGCTCCCATTAAATGGACTGAAAAGTGTCCATTATTACAAAGAAAGGATAAAACTGGCATTATCCGAAAATTCCTCAACATACATCTCTCTTTTCTAACCAAGCATCACCCAGTATCCAACTAAACTAATATAGTGCATGCTCTTATAACTAAACTATAAATACCGCATTTTATCCAGCACCACCATTTGAAGGGTAACCATTCGGATTTTTCAAATACTTTATATCCAGCAGCAGCAAAACACGTTCATTTCCCTAAAACATACGAACCATATTTGTTGTTTATGATATGTCACGCTATGCATGCACCTTCCACTCCCTACTAGAGTTTGTCCATTATCCCCCCTACTTGATGATAATGTACTTACTATTTTAAGTAGGAGTATGGAACAGTAAGGGCACAGTAGAAAAGAAATCCATTGCGTCTAACAATGCTTCACTAGAAAAGAAAGTACGACTGCTAGATTTACTGTAATTTTGAAATGGTTCTGTAGACTTTCCCGTTTCGAACTAGCCCTAAGTCGCCATATTGAAGACAGCATCAGAATAATGTGGTAGAGAACAAGGAAAGTATAGTTTGGTTGATGAGTTAATGAATAAAATGAGGAGCTCGCCGAGCGGAAATGGATGGCAAGGAAAAAAATGCGTGAATTCGTATTACTCTCCGTTCGTTGTTGTGAATTTATCCACGACATGGGAATGGAATTCGCACACAAGTGACTAATTCGAAAAAATATCCATAAATATCTTTTTTCCTACAGTGGAAAAGAAGAGAAAAAAGTACTGCTACTTGAAAGGTTTGCTAAATTGATGGTGAAAAGTGTTTGTTTGTAGACATAGAACACGTCGTATCAATACATCCTAGTGCGTTTCCATACAAGAGCAGTAGCTCAATAAGTTTGAAAAACAAAAATGTTTGCTTTGAGTTGAAAACGAGAGAATGGTTCTCCGCTATATGCTACTATGCTCTGTAATATACCAAAGTAGGTTCATTCTTTCTCTTTTGCGCTCCCGTTCGCATTTTGCTAATGTATACGACATTTCGGATGCTTCAATAACTTTGTTGGCCAGCTGCCTATTCACTCACATTCATCGTCTCATTCAAACACCAACTAGAATTTACCATCAGCAGGAAAGCAAGCTACAACGTTACTATGAAGTGGAGTCGTGTCGCTGGTTGTAGAAGTTTCAGCCTCCGCTTTTTGGATTTTCTCAAAATTATGTGAAAAACAGAGAGAGAGATAGAGAGAGAATGAGAGATGAGGGAAACCCGCAACTCTAACAAAAGGGTTGGCACGTCGCTTTAATCTAACTCATTCATATGCATGTGGAGTAAGGTTTGCTTGCTCATTTATCAAAACCATTGCTACCATCCTTTATGCATCTGATTATATGCATTTCCAAGTCGGTACTGATGGCGCTGAAAGGAATTTTTGGCTCAAAATGATGCTGAGAAAAAAAAATCCAGTGGTTGGTTTGATAGGGATAACGGATGTTTGTGACTCGATGTAATAACTATGCAGTTTGCTTCCTTTTGTGCAACCTAAGAGCGTGCTTACATGCCCACGTCTTTCTTGTGGTACGTTGTAAAATTCGTGAAGCATTGTGTACTTCCGACGAAACTGAATAATGTACATATAACATTTATACTTTTTCAAATTAAACAGAGGCAGCACGATATATTTCAATTTTCTGCATTTTCTTTATTTACGTCTATATTTAAATAATACCTATAGCTATATTGAATATATTCAATATTTCTTTTGTGAAAATTTATTTATAAATTCAAAGAAAATCAAGAAATTTAAACAATTGATTCTGTTCTTTCAGGATCATTGATGACTAAAGCTGAAGTGTAACTGAACAGAGAAATATACAGGTACGTATACGACCAGCCCACACGATTGGAAAAGCTACATACACATATTTTCTACATTTTTCAGCATAAATAACCGAGTAAGAATATTACACAATAGACGAATTCTACTACTTTCTTATTGTACCCACTTCTCCCCAAGACATTTCTGCATCAGGAAAATGGATTTATTTTGGAAACAATGTTGCCGATGAATTTAGTTTCTACTTACCAATTCTAATAAAATTATTTATTCCAAAGGAGGAGAAGGGTTTATTTCATGGAGATCAGAACATGTTCAAGTAAATTGAATTTTTTAAAGATGGAAAGCAAGCAGTAAGTGAAGACATACTATCATCATCAACAACATGGTGTTGATGTTACTATTCACTTTCACAAGTTAAAAAACTTCTCTTTCGGCTATAAAATGTGTTAGGTTGCTTGTGTAGAAAAAATTCGGTGTATGAACCTTATACGGAGAGTGATGAAAGGGTAAAATTGATGTGAAGTCCGGATAAAGGTCACTATCTCATTTTAATGGATATATTCAGTAAATGGACTTGGAATGTATGTACCTAAGTATACATAAATGTAAAAAAAAGTATATAATATAGGCACAGCACAGGGAACTTGTACGTTGTACATGCTTGCGTGACAATCACGATAAGATCGGAATTTGCTTAAACGTTGCTATTGTTGGAACATACGTAGCTACATGCATAATATGTACTTCCTCTCACACAAAAACGTATCAATGTCTATTTTTACACGAGTGCCCTTTTACTGGCTCACTCTTCTTCCCACATCATCTTCATTGAGAAGCATTCCTGTCATGTATGTATATATAGTATAAAAAGGGTGATAAAATGGGAGAAGAAAAGAGGACCATGTGGAATGAAAAATGGAAAGAGAAAAGAGTGCCGCTCTCGTGAACGCAACTTTGAAGAAAAAAAGTTTTTGCTTGTTTCTCTTGTCTTGACCGTTGGTCCTCTCCTCTATTGTGGGTTTGTAATACTAACTAAATATAAAATGTATATCGTAGTGAATCATGCAAAACGCTACTTATTATGCATTGTAGAAAACCCCCGACTGTAAATTACGAGTTGCTTTCTTCCATAATTCATGGTTTTCGTGTATACGAAGTTTCTGTAGTAGAAAAAGAAGGAGAGAAGAAAGCACGCAGCGTTGGTTAGTGCAAATTTACAAAATTGGAAAAGTTGGCCCTGAAGAAAATGTTGATTTGGAAGGGATGTCTTGTTATTTGATATACACGAAAACTTTACCAATGTAATTTTAGAAAGTTGAGGAAAATTATTTAAAAGCTTTGTATTGTAAAAGGAAAAGTGATCATATATGTATTCCCAGCTCATACGCTAGAGGTAGGCTTCCCAACCAACCTCACTACTTGTACCTCACCCAAACTAATCTCTTTAGGTTCAACTGTTCAATAATATAATGCACAATAACTCTTTCACGGCATGCATACAAGTCTATGTAGGTATAGTTTAGAATTGGCTGTCCAGTAGTGCATACCACTACTCCCACTCATGTACTGCCGCAATACATTTACTGCAGTGAATTATTCTTTTCATATGAAAATCCTAATATTGCACATGTTCAACATCAACTCAAAGCACCGAATACCACCCCATCACCCCAATATCACGATCAACCCCACGTTTAATTTCGATTTACCGATTACTTAACTTTGACAGTATGGCCAACTCTCCTCGTAACTCAATTTTTTATGTTTAACATAATAATTTTTATTAAAAGCAATTTATCTCCCTGCAAAACATACTCTGCGCCAGTTTAGTAACTTTACTTTTATGGATGACATGATAGGTCATCGTCACAGGTCAAGTGGTTTTTACCATAGATTGTTTGTCGTTCCTCGTTTACACGAAGTAAAATTTAACTAAGCTTAATGGTACTGATAAGAAATGATGTTTGCTTGTTTGATAGAGAAAACGGGTAAAAACAGTAGCATCTGCTAACAAATAGCTGAAGAATTTATTCCATTCATATTAAGCTGAGCTACAAAATGAATCAAATTGAAATGGTATTTAATATAATATTAGTATTATGAGGTGACGTACTCTCTTTATGAAATCAAAAAATAATATAGATTATTAAAACATCATGAAACAAGATTGATGCAGCCATTCCAGCCATTTAAGATGGAAATAAAATATTCATAAAACATCAAGGAATCATCTGATTAGCAATTTAAGAAACTGTAAATTAACACGTACTTACAGCGGCTGCATGGATTTTGATGAATTAACAGGCTGCGATTGAGATAATCCGACATGAATGTATGTAGAATCGTTAATAAACTACATCAGATTAAATTTGTTTGGAATTGTCGTTTTTTGCATTTCTCCAACTAACTTGGTTGTAATCTATCCCTTCATGATCTATCGCTGATTTCATCAAAAAACGCTTAATCATTCCTCCAATATGTCTGCTTAAACCTGATTTAGGTTGATACAGAAAGCGCTAGCTAAGGGTTTTCTAGACCGTGTATTCCTAAAGGTGCAACATTCATCGGATGAAGTGCGTTTTCCCCACCATCGTGTATTTATGCTAGCAACACATTCGAAGAGAATGAGATCAAGCCATATCCAGATTGGATGCTGGATGCAATCTCTCCAGGGTATCATACTTCACTACCCATACCGACGTTCAAGTAAAATGCTAACATAGCTTAAAATTTCATGTAGTTCAACTAGTTAGTTTTTTGTACATGCTCAGTCTCCAAGTCTTCATTCAAAAGATAAGGACAAAATAGCGTTGGATATAGCGCGTTGTTGCTGGTGCACATACGTTTAATCAACTTCCTCAGAAAAAACCAAACTACTGTACACTTATCATGATGATGATTTGTTTAATTTACTTCGCATGTCTGTCATCTAAAGCGTACTTGGTGATTTTCCTTGCTGTTGCTGAAAATAAATTACCGTACTAATCAACATGATACAGCTCATCTGATGTAAAAAAATACAGAGATGAATTGCACTGGCTGCCGTAAAGCGTATTGTACAACACATGATGATAATTCAGTTACCTCTCAAGTTGTAGGTGGACTAGTGTAGAAAGGGAACGCATACATTAAACTGGAAGAGTAGTGGAAAGACGGGCTTCCCTGTACTGCCGTTTAAAAAAAACCCCACAGCCACAAGCCACCATAACAATTATTATTATTACCAGCGGAAATTTCGTGAGAACAGGACTCTGGAGTAAAACATTTCCTAAAGTAATGGCCATGCTGGAAGGAACAAATGCACCATAACCCTATGTGCATTTGTTTTGGAAGTTACTAGGGAAGGAAAGCCATCATGAAATGTACAATAAGACTACAAGAATGCAAACTACATTCACACTATAAATAGCATTTGTCTTCTTCATCAACAAAAGACACACCAGAACAATAATCTGTGTATATCTATGTAAACGTAGTGTAATAAGGAGTACAAAATCGAGTTAAATTGGAGTTTCCACGCATTTAAATCTGAGCGTTTTTT
>JAQIWO010001087.1:0-11146 GCA_034695405.1 Entomobrya muscorum | reverse complement strand
ATAACTGGTCCGAGGGGCTTTGGCATTCGCTTTTTGTAAGGTCCCCGAGGTCCGCGCCCTCTCAACTCGGAGGAACATTGGAGCTTTTTCAGTTTCAGATGGACCGTCTTGAGATGCTTGTCAAGGACGCCTTTACTGGTGAACGACTTTTTGAACAAATGTTGCAGACGTGGGGGGATCCCATCGAATGGATCGAATGGAGATGGGCATCGAGATCTCGCTTATCCCAGTAGCTCTTCTCACAAGACCGGCATTTGTACGGCTTAGCCTGATTGGATGAATGCAACCTCTTCTTGTGTCTCCTTAAGTTATTGGCTGTTTTGAAGGTTTGAGGGCACTCATCGCAACTGAAGGGTCTCTCGTCCCGGTGAACTGCTAAATGCCCACTAAGATGATCTCTTCGGAAGAAACTCTTGTGACAGGTGTCGCAAGCAAACCGCTTGACTTCAGGACTGGCTGTTTCCCCCTTCCCCATTGTTGTCGATTCTCAGTCAAGCAAGATTTGAGTCTAAAAATTAAAAGGATAAAACATTAGCAATTAATTAACAACAATCAACACATGACTTGCTAGAAATGAATAGTTATTCAATTCAGCGATTGTCGATTCTCTTTCTCAACAAAATGTACAAAAATAGCCCGCTCAGTACTCAGCACACCACACACACACACATGTCAAACAAAATATTAAAATAATAACAACAACTTTACTACTAATAGTAATTAATAATTACCTGATCACTACTTCTTACTATAGCAAACAATTTAACGGACTGTCAACTCTGGCCTGTCACCAACCAACCAACTCAACTACAATCCAATTGGACTATTGAGGTCGAGGTCAAAAATACTCTCTCGCCGACTGACCGAGTGTCAAAAACCGTTGAAGCGTATGATGCTATCTTCCCACAAAATATATAAATTAAAACAAACTTTACTACAAACTGCAATTAAAACAAAGAAAAAGTATTTTTTTTAAAGGTCAATGAATGTGATGTAAACATTTTTTTAAATGCACAGCCAATATGACATACAATAAAAAAACACTTTTAAAAATATTAATTGCGATGTGTAAATATTTAAATTAAAATTAGTTGTATCCCTTTGCTCCCAAACCATTGCCCCATGTATTTACATGTACATATTGTATTGCAGGCAGGGCATGCATGGGCACATTGGAACTTGTTTGGAATTTGATTAGCAAATAAAAGCTTGTGTTTTCATTGAAGAGCATTTTGTTTGCTGCGAGGAAATACGAAACTTTCACTCGCAATTGTCTCGAGAACTATTCCACTTTTATAAGAGGAAATGAAAATCCTTAGGGGGAAATCGACAAAGCTCAATCAAATGGCAATCTCAGATTTGGAGTATAACTTTGTCTTGAGCAAGTTGCCATTTGAGATGTGTGTATAATTTTACTAAAAACATATATTGAGTACGACATATTGTATTGTATTGCAGGGGATGGGCACATTGGAACATGTTTGGAGTTTGATTTGCAAATAAAATTTGTGGTTTCATTGAAGGTCCAACAGCCTTTTGTTGTTATCTTGAGTCGTGTGAAGTCACGATGATGAGATGAGTCCCTGAAATATTATGAAGGTCTAAAACTATTTATACATTTCTGCATGCAGTGGTCGCTGAGGAAAAGGAATTAAATTTATGGCTACTTAAAAACATATTATCTTTTTAATTTTTGTTTTCAATTAATGATTATAAGATTATAAAAAAAACTACGAATACGACAATGCGCCATCAATGCATTAAAAAAGAAGGGGTCTCACAGTGCCCCAAATCGTTGAATGTTAAATAAATTGAGTGAAATGCATGACAATATTATATTGCCTACCTAACTACTACCTCTACCTCTGTACATTCACATTCACAATATTCACATTGCCCCATACTCTGCTCTGCTGATACGCGAACGATGATTGTGCCATGGCGCCAGCCTTTAAAATTTTTGAAACTTGCTGATATTTATTTACTTTTTTCTGCCTGTTTGCGTTACTTGATAAATACCAACCAATCTTCTTCAGTCTCGCAGTCCATCATCGCACCTCTGCTATTTTTGAAACTCTATAATTATTGCTGCATCTCAATCTCAATTAATTTTTGCGACATTTTATCGCTCCCCTCACGGAAATCTTTTACTCATCTCATAATTCCACATAATTCTTTTGCCAGCAGTCGAAAAGTTGACGCCACCTCTTCATCTCGATCTCCATCCTCCTCGTCGTCAATCCTCTCACGAAAAATGGGAGCAACTTCAGCAGTCACCGAACCAGCTACCGGGACCGACATCGGAATCCTCAGTCTTCAGGCGTACTTCGAGTCCTTCAATCCAGCGAACATCTACTGGACGATTTTCATCTGCAGTTTGATAGGGACCATCTTCGAGTACTGGCTGTGCCTTCGACAAGTAAGTGCCCTTTGTTGTGTGTGTATAACGTATTATTTTAAAACTTGATGAGTTGTCGATTGATTTCCATTTTTGATGTGATAACCATTCCCTCCCTGGTCTGGTCCTATTTATTTTGTTATTTTTTTTCAGAAACGAGTGTACTTGACTGCCATGCAGATCCCATCCGTTCTGATCGATCACATGAGCCCAGAGACATTTGAGAAGTCACGGGACTACGCCATCGACTGGATGAATATGATAATTATGTCGGACCACTACAATCTAGTGATTTTTTTGGTAATGACCTTTAGAAAAATATTTAACTTTCCACATTATTATTTTTATTCCAAAATGTGTAGTAGTAGTAGTAGTAGTGGTAATAAAATTTAAATTATTTTTGTAGGGACTACTCCATCACGGCGCTATTCACAAAGGCTGGAATTTGGCTGGCCACCTTCTTTCCCTGTGGAACCCTTCCTGGGACGACGAGATGGGGCGATCCATGTGCTTCTTCAGTATCGCCATCGGATTCATCAAGATCGCTGACTTTCCTCTGGACTACTACTTCACGTTTGTGATCGAAAGACGTCACCATTTCAATCGCCAGACGGTCCCATTCTTCATCTTGGACTTTGTGAAGAGTACAGTAGTCTGGATCGCCATCTACTCCCCGATGGTCGGCGTCATGGTTTGGTTCACTCGGGCAGCAGGTCAATATTATTTCCTCTGGATGTGGCTCTTCTTCTGCGTATTCCACGTCTCCTTATTCTCCATCTACCCCGTCCTCATCGCCCCGCTGTTCGACGAATACACGCCCCTGAGGATTGGACCACTCCGCCGTCGAATTGAAGCGCTCGCCATCCGTGTCGGATTCCCTCTCTCAGAGCTCTACATCATCGATGGCTCCAAGCGCTCTGCGCATTCCAATGCGTTTCAGTACGGCTTCTGGAGCAATAAGAGGATCGTCCTTTACGACACGCTGCTTTGGGGCGGAGTTTCCCGAAAGAGTGGCTGCAGCGACAAGGAAGTGGAGGCTATTGTGGCTCACGAGCTTGGCCATTGGAAGTTGAGTCATGTGCTCAAGCGCACTTCCGGTTTTCTGGTGAGCGTCCTCCTCTTCCTTTCATCGGTGGCGTTCTTTCGTCGGAGCTATAACCTGTTTGAGGCTTTCGGCTTTCCGAGCCGGACCACATCCTCTCAAAATGATACGCCGGTCGTGGTAGGAGCCCTCCTCATTCTAATCTCCTTCCTCAAGCTCTGCCAAGGAACTTGCAACCTGCGGGGATATCTGGACCTGAGATGGAGTCGATCCATGGAATATGAAGCAGATGCATTTGCAGTAGATCTCGGCTACGGAGTCCATACCAAGGCTGGATTGATAAAGCTCTACAAAGAGAACCTCGGCTTCCCTGTCTCCGATCCGCTCTACACTGCATGGCATCACAGCCATCCCACGCTTCTCGAACGTCTGCATGCCATAGATGACAGGATGGGGATCACTAATGATGACGGTGGTTGGTAATAGTACTGATGATGATGATGATGATAGTAATAAATAGTATTGATGATGATGGTTCGTCAAGCGAATAGAATTAGAAGTAACATTTTATCAAATCGAAATTCACGCGACAGCTAGTCACGCAAATAAATAAATGAAACATGCACGCTTCTCTGCTATTTATCACTAATTACCTACTTAATTACCTGCCTCGTTTAAATGATTATATCAAATCAAACTGAGCTCAATAAAACACCGATTGCAACTTAAAAATTGAATTGCAAACATTTTATTTTATTTCTTTTAATTTTTTTTTTTCGATCCTCCCATACGCACCAACGCACCATCAACCCGGAACAATTCAATCTCTCTGTGAAGGACATTATTATTTTTTATGCCAATCTACTTTTTTACACATTTTTTTTGCGACAATTAATTATTATCATTTGTAAATACACAGCGAGTCACATAAGCAATCAATCACTTCTCTTCAATCCATTCACCTGTCAAAAAATCCCGTTTCTCTCTTTTTTTGAATTTATTCTCTGAGTATATTCATTTCCGGCATGTAACAACTTATAAATGATATAATATGATTACATCAACAAGAATAATTTATTATTAGAATTACCTTATTTAATTATAATGGTTCAATAACGCAACAATACTAAATACTGATAATGAGACATTTGAAATATTATTTTTATGCTACTAAAAAAATCAGTAGTGAAGGCTTCACAGGTTCTTTTAAAATTAAATGCAAATAATAAACAGTGTCAAGAAGAATAACTATTTACTAATTATTAATTACAGTGTAATCTCATTTTGTCAAAGCACCGGTGAGCCATCAATGAGTAATCTTAATGAGCGCCTCGTCCACATTTTCCCTCATCCCATTCTTAAATGTACGTACAATTTACTACTACTGCGAGTTTCCCTAATTATTTGTAAACGTTGCATTAGATTTTGGTAAAAGGTGAACCGTCTAAAACTACTCATTAAATAGTTAATTATTTTCAGTTGTAAATATAGGTAGATCAAGTCGTTCTTTTTGTGTTTTTTTTAGTTGCCTCCGGTGCTTCTCGCACCGAGAGCCAACATGATTGCTTTTTTGCAGTATCGTTTGTGAAATGGGAGTCGTTCTTTGCGGATTCTCGAGCCGCAGTCGCAAGTGGTCATCTCCCGTTTCCTGGAGCCGTGCACATTGTTGAGATGTCTGTAGAGGGATTTCATGGTAGCGAAATGCTTCGATGGTTGGCAAACGTCGCATGTGATGATTTTGAAGTGCTTCTTTCCTGCGGGAGAAGATGAAGTAGTCGAGAAGGAAGAGGATGACGACGAGGACTTGGTGCCGTTCATGACTCGAGGGATAACTGGTCCGAGGGGCTTTGGCATTCGCTTTTTGTAAGGTCCCCGAGGTCCGCGCCCTCTCAACTCGGAGGAACAGCCGGATTCTTTCGAGGAAGTGGATGAAGACGACGAGGTGGTCGAGGATTCACCGTTTTGTCGACCATTGGTCGCTGGGGCCTTTCTTGAGGTGACGGGAGTGGTCATCAAGTGGTTCCTCCGGAGAAGAAGACTCAGTTCTCGGGAGTATTTGGGTTCCTCCTTGTTCTCCAGTTTTCTTCGAGCTTTTGCTTCCAAGTCGCCGACCAAGCGTTGTGGAACAAAAAAAAGTACAAAAAACAGCAATAAAATTCATGGCCTGTAGAAGAAAGCAGGATAACAATCATAGTTGGATAATATGACGCCATACCCTCGACATCCAAATTCCTTGTCAGTTGAAACACAGCCAGTAAGTCTTTTATGTAGTCGTCAAGCCCATTGTCCTCTTGCTCCGCATCCTTCGACCACTTGTCAGTTTCCAGCTTCAGCTTCACCACTACGGTCTCCACTTTCTCCTCCTTATCTTCCACCACCCCACTTTGCAGTCTAAAGGATGCCCTCGTTCTTCTCCTCTTTTTTATTTGTCGCTCAGATGGTTCGAGTTGCGGTGCCGATGGCATTTTGGGAGGCACATACTTTCCGCGACAAAACTCCAAGTACAAGTCCAGCAGACGTAAGGTGACTGGGAGGGGTGTCCACTTGAATATGATCAGGCCGAGATCAGACTTTCTTTGTACGGGGCTATTATTCGCCCAAAAATACGAGGGCTCATCATCCTCACTGTCTTCGTCCTCCTCCTCCGCCTTCCTTACAATTTTCTGTGGACGGTTATTATTGCGCTCCTTCAACTGACCCAGCCACGGGTCACCCTTATCCACACAAAAGGTATCATCCTCATGGTCCAGCTCAAAAGGACCACCCACCGGATGTTGGAACCTGCTAATTATCTCATTTCCCACTGGTTATTGTTTTACTTTCTCTTGCTTTTAGTATATTATCTACTTTCGTTTTACGTGCCGTTCCCATTCCTTCCAAATCCAATGCCGCAATCGTAGTATAAAAAAAGGCAAACGCCTGGTCAGAGTAAAAGCAGATAGCAATGGCACAAAGGGCGACAAGGAGAGCAGCGAATCTACAGGAAAATGTATGCGGATGTAAAATACTTGACACTTATCTCAAATATAAAGTTGCATCTCATAACAGCTCCCTTTAAAAATGAAAATCAAATCAAAATTAAACAACCAACTAAAATAATGATTCCTCCGAAAGAACATATCCTCCTCCCGTCCTTTTGATTGTTACCACTTGCTGTAAAAGTAATAATAATAATCACATTTTCGTCTTGACTGATTGTTTGTAAGAAAAAGATAATGAAATAAAACTATTTCTCCTATGCTAATTAAACTCATCAATTATCATTTCATCTTCTGTTGGTTTTGTTGGTTCCTACGCAGAACAAAACCACGAAAAATGACAGAAAAAATAAACAAGCTCTGATGAAAAATAATCCTTATATCTCTTCTATTTCCGGTCTTCGCTGCAAAAACAAACCTAATTACAAAGTTGAAAAACATTTATGGCAAAAAAATATTATGTGTTTTTTAACTTAAAAAGGGGAACAATTAGCTAACCAACAAAGATGTGCTTCAGTAAAAACTGCAAGAGAGGAACTAATCAGCGGATCTAAGAGCTTGACTTGACGCCTTCACAAATCTCGATTATTTATTATTATCTCGACCACATGCCTCTGTCAACTCGCTAACATTATGAATACAAAATTAAAAGCATGCATCAATGCAATCCACAAGCTTTAAAAAATGAGTATTTTCTCCTTTCATTTAATTCTTTTGAATTTCCTTAACATTTTGTTTCGAAGATTCATAAATGTGAGTGACGTTTCGAGGTTTCCATTGTATTTCCAACTAAATGTAATCGTTGCAAATGTAGGATAGAATGCTGGAAATTCAGTCCATTCATTGGGAACGTACTCTTCCTTCATATTATTTGAGGATGCCACTTACATTTCTAAAAAACATTATATAAAAATAATATGCGAGCCTTCTGAATTTTTATTTTCTTGCTTCCCGAACAAGTAAATCATGTTGGAACTGTGTTTTTTTTTTGCGTTACTGTTCTTATTAAACTTATTTTATAGGTCAAATGTCAATTATATGGCGAGCTGGAGTAAAAGCCATTCCAATTTACTTTCAAAGACTTTCAAAACGCATACTACTCATTGCTTCCATTTCCGCTTGTATGTGAAAATGAAAGATTCCCTTTACTTGATTTATTTGCAAGACCAACACAACAACAAAGAGAAAGTGTTAAATCCAACATCGTTTCTTCATTTCATTTTCTTCAATCCTTCCACGCACCAATCTCAACCTTACAATATTAATCTCGGTGGAAGACACTATTCTTATTATGCCGATTTTGTCAGTGCTAAAAATCCCGTATCCATAATTTTTTACGACAATGTAATTTGTAAATACAGCAGGTCATCTCAACACCCTTCAATCAAGAAACCACATCATGCCTTTCTCTTGTCGAAATCACGCACACAAAATAATACTAAATACCGTAATTTATTGTGAATTTATGATATTAATTTCGTTAATGATAACAGATTACACGAGAAGAAAAGAAATGTGGAAAATACAGTTGCAATTGTTTGAAGAGTTCAACAATGACGACAAGGCAGCCAGCAGCCGAGCCTGGCTTTCTCACAATTATACCTTGTACGAAATTGAAACTTGCCAGCAAATTATCTCACAAACTATTAAACTTTCGATAGTGCAAATTAAAATTCTTAAGGGATAACCAGCAAAGTTTAATCGAATGTTCATCTCGGATTTAAGCTGCGACCGTGAAAACAGGATTTTGTAATTTGAAGCCTTGTATATTCTGCACCATCAGTATGCATCGGAACTCAAAAACACGCACTGCCATACATTATTCCAAAGCTGACCAAAAGGCAAAAGATATTATTACACCCCTTTCTGTTTACGATGGCCGCGTCATTTGCTGTAGGCCAATTTCCAGTTTTTTTTCAGGAAAGCATTATTTTAAGAACTGGGCATGCTGGTGCTATCCACTTGTATAATGGGATGAAATATGAAGCAGACATTTAAACAAGAACGAGATTGCTATACATTGAATACTTCAAGGACGACCGACGTGACATTTATTATTTCGCTTCATGACATTTTAGCCTGCATTCTCGAACAAATGACCATGAAACTGGGCCGTGGTCGCTCGGTGGTACAAGCCCAAGTCTATTTCAACAGCAACGCCAACGGCCAACACCTTTGAAATGTAGATTGCCAAACTGTCTTTTTCACCCTTTCCATTCAATCATCAATGGGGATCCATTCCATTCACAGTCAGTTCAACGCTGTGGCTACTGGAATTATGATAACATCTACACGACATGGCACCATCATATATTTTTCCCCGTCACAGACACTGCCTGCCATTTACAACACAAGTGCCACCTTCCACCATCATCATTGATAGGATTCCGAGATTCCAGTGAGGGTCTTCTGAAGATTTTTTTGCTGGAGGGTTAGCTACCACCAGTTCCACAGCCTTTTCCTCCACTAGGATTAGATGGACGAGTAGTCCTCCGAGCATTTTCAAGTTGCACGAGTCTCCTTGGCATGTACAATAAAATATCTGTACTCGCATCGTCATGGGCAGTGGCCCATCACGAGCCCCAGTTGAGGAATGGGCTAAATCACTCCCAGTGTCGAGGATGAGCCAATCTCCCATTTGTTTAGCAGTCCCACTCTTTTGAGTCTTGACGCAGTCCATGTACTTTCGGTTTTGGAATACATTTTTCGATGTATCGCTTCATTCATCATACAATTCAATCCTTGTCTCCTCGGGGGCAGATGAAGTCGGCAACCATAAATTTTGCTGGTGCCCTTATGGTTATGGTGTGTGTGTGACTTCCGTACTCAGGATGCCAACTCGACAGTATCAAAATTGTCTCCCTCTAGCTTTCTCGAAAAAAAATCAATTTTCGATGGTTCCAATTCAAATCCATATCGGAAAACCTCCGACGCTGAATCCGAAGGTATTTTCAGGGTTACGCTTCGTAAAACGAAAACTAGGCAGGCTGCAGCTGCTACAATTACGATCCTACCTACCTATGATTACAAAATTATAATTCGCTATTATGCAATGCAATGATGTTTTGTGAGCTTGAGCTAGTCTGAAGAAAAAACAACAAAAACCAACACCACTAAATCCGACTAAAAACTAATTAATTAAATCGCACGCAACTCTTTTCTTCATTATTTCATCTGTGGAGGACACCATAATTTTATTTATTTGTAATGCTAAACTATTTATACATTTCTGATGGCAGGGGTTACTTTTTCGGGAGGAAAAGGAATTAAATTTATGGCTGCTTAAAAAACAATATTTATCTTTTTAATTTTTGTTTTTAATTAATTATTAGAAGATTATAAAAAAAAACTACGAATACGACCATAATGTGCCATCAATCCATAAAAAGAAAGGGTCTCACAGTCTCCCAAATCGTTGAATGTTAAATAAATTGAGTGAAATGCATGATATTATATTGCCTACCTAATTATTACCTACCGACCGACAAATGAATGGATGGACGGGAATGAAGAAGAAAAGTGTACTCTTAAACTGCGCTGATGACATATATCTCTGCCTATATTAATCTATGAATGTGCATAAGTGAGCATAGCGAGGATTGTAGACGATATGCAGAGTGAAAGCAGTGAAAGTTGGAGACTATATATGATTGCGTGTGATAGGGGCCTTGATAGAAAAGTGCGGCTGAGCTGAAGTTACAAGTGTCCCAACATCCTTCTCATTCTCGTGATGATGATGATGATGATGATGATGATACTCATATCAGAATTCATGTATGTACCTACAAGACGGCAACCTATATGCTTAAATGGGCAGTAAGCATCAAAAATCATGTTTTATTAGGGATTATCTTTTGTAATGAACAAAGCTTGCAGATCAATTGCTGGCGGACAGAAGGCAGAACAATAGAATCAATAAAGCTTTTATGAAAAGTCCATCATTAGATGCATTTCATGAGCAGCAGCATCACTAACATCAAATAACAATTCACAAGTCGCCCTATTATGAGCAAAACATGAAAGTTAGTTTCAAAACGGACATATTATAGCCAAAGGCGAGTTTATTCAACCTACTACATACAATATCCGTTGATTCTCAAAATAAATACAATTACAACTAAACTTACGTTGCAAATTGTAAATATTCGTACAAAAGTCACAAATAAAATAAATATGAAAACATTTTACAAGATAGATGATACTAGTACAATACTACTACAACTACTACCACTGTTGATGCAATTTACTACTGCATATTATTATTATGAATCATCGTATTCTCATCACAAAACCAAACACTTTTATACGCATGTTTGCGAATTTACCAATAAATGTACCAGACACCAGAAGCCGAGGAGCGATGTGCCGTACATTTGCCTTTTTGTACCGAGAGTCCGAGAGAATTGTAAAACGAGTCATTTTTTTGCCCATGTCATGATGGGATTATTATTGCTTTTGTTGAGTTTCATTGATTCCCATCCCTCAAATGAGAGATTTAGATTCAGTTTTCATTAGAACCAATTACCATCATTCTATTTCATGTTTCGAATTCTATGCACATACGATACCTCCATACTTATTTTAGTATTTAGTCATGTAGGTACATTGTTTTCTATGTCTCCATCCGTTTACTTTAGCTTTAAAACGCACGTACACGATATGTCATATCACATGCACACAGTAAATAATAAAAATCAACAATGCTCTTAAGTCTATTTACTATTATTT
>JAQIWO010001086.1:0-11149 GCA_034695405.1 Entomobrya muscorum | reverse complement strand
TTTCCGGGATTTTAGATGGTGGCGGCCATCTTGTTTGGTTCCGTTTCCGGGACTTGGGGAACATTTCGGATGCCTGAGCACAACTCCATCACATCACATCCATTACAAAAACACAACTTAAACTTCATCAAAATTAAAGCTTTTAGAAAAAAAGTCAATATGTTCTACTTCTTCCATATTCTTATAACTACATATTTCAGAGCCTGGAAAATCCATGGAATTCGAAGACTCGAAAAATTCTTTAAAATCTAGCATTTTATCTGTTGGCTTTCAGAAGAGCATGTGATATTGTATTTTTAAACCGCTTCTCCGTCAAGTTGGATCGCATTCTCTAGGAAACTGTCGTGACATTTCAGATTTTCATTCAATGCAGACACCTGTTAGCCGACTAAATAGACTGGAGTTACAATAACTATCTTCAGAATTGCGGTTGAGAGTAAAATATATATACATAATAAAATAAAGCATACTCCATTTAAAGCACTCGTACGCTTTTGAGTCTTTTTGCGACGATGTTTTTTAACTTAACATATTGAGCAATTGTAATTATGAGGATACTTCTAATGGAAAAATTGGTTGTTGAGAATCAGAAAGAAAGTAATTTAATCATACTAATCCAAAGTAAAAACAATCTTTTTGCTTCTCTTAGTGTGTTCTTGTGAGTTTTAAAAAATGTCAAATTTACAGCAGCGCTTCGACTATGCAAAGCAAGTTTAGACATGAGTCAAACCAAACGAAGTGAAAATGAGATCAAATTACTTTTAGCATTTATTCTTGTTTATAAGTAGGAAAATAATAGCAAGAAAGGCCTTTTATGACGAAGAAACGTAGTTGAGCCTGTATTCCTTTTTTGACAATTGATTGAGACGTGAATTTTAGATTTTCTCCTAACTTGTTGTGCTTAATCTACACTACACGGTTGTCAAAAATAAGATTCCAGAAAAATGTGTATGCATTAAATGCAGCTTTGGAAAGAGAGAGTGAACGTTATGAACTTGTGAATTTGCCGTAGAGAAAATGTAAAGTTGCGAACTAAGAATGATTTTGGAAGCATCCTAGGACTAGATACAACACGAACCGAAATAAGGAACAAGTTTTCAGATTACAAAAATATATTATTCAAAGCTAGAAATTAGTTAAATTTGAACTCAATGTAATTACATGGAAGTGTTTGTGGAAGGAAACGTCACTTTTGGAATTTGGCAGCTTTGGATAATGCAGTTTTCTTCTTTTCATGCGAAAAAACGAGAATTAACTTACACCGTGAAATTTACGAGCTGTATATTCAACATTACAGCATTATGACATTGTGTAATCTATCCTGAAGATTTAACTTTATTTCATTATTTTAAATTCCTTTCTTTGAAAATTTGTAATGTTTGCGTTCACTCCAAAGATGCCACAAGCTTTTCCTCATAAATGAATGTAAAGAATGAAAATTTTAAAATAAAGCAAGAGAAAGCAAAGCTTGAGTTGGTAGTATCAATTTGCAGCGGAAGGAAAAGATTTCACCGATTAGCATTCCCATCAGCGACAGGACTTATAAATGACAAATAAACCAACTCTCTGTTTTTACGTATTCCACATTTGCAAACGTGTGGGAAAGTGATCTGAATGTAAGTGTTGCTTTAATTATTGTATCAAATTTTCTTGTGAATTGCGTAACTAACTACACGAAAAAAACTACCACGACCCGCATACTTTCCAGGTTTTGGTAGTACTTGTTTCTTATTATATGGAGAACTTCAACAGAGACAACATGCCTGAAATTTTGGATTTATTAGGTATAAATTTGATTAGCTTTATTTATTTGCGTTGATGCGTATATCGTATATCCAATTAACCCTGATCAAGAATCTGTCCTATACTGGCTACTGGTACTATATATACTAAATTTAGCAGGATTTTTTTTACAATCATGTTGAGTGCTTTTCGGTTTTCTTTGAAAGGAACTGTACTTAAACTTCTGACGTTAGTAAGTAGCTCAACAAGCATATTATTTACAAAATTACCTTCTTACTTATGTTGCATTAATATATTTGTTCTCGAAGTTAGATGGTGGACAGGTCGCGGATCTTCGACACTGGGCGTTATACTGTACGATGAGAAATTGTAGATGACGTTTAAGTTACCCAAATGATTATCTGTAGAAAAAACTTGCTACTGTAGATTATTTTGCCAAATCAGCGTTCTCCTGTCAGCAATAATTATGATGTGACGATGCTACTTTCTGCGTGTACACTGATTTAAATTTTGGTGTTTTTCAAAATATGGATACACACATAAAATATTTTTTCACGGTAAATTTTGAGGTGAGTAACGAGTAATAGCTGCAGCTTTGCAGTTTATATTTTTAAACTTAGGTACTCATCGAGGGGAAGCAAAACGTATGCTCGAAAATACAGCAGTCTTCGTCTACGTCTATGTCCATCAAGTATTGCACTATTTTCCGTCAGTCCTTGTCATGTTATCTTGTTCTATGCCGTTTGTAGTAATTCTTGTAATGATTCTCAAGCTACAATATTACGTTAGCTGGACCGATAAATTCATATTCTTTCTTTAAAAAATTACTTACATTTTATTTACATAAGTACAATTATAGGAAATTCGTCATATCTTTTGTAAACTATAGTATAGTAGTATCGTAATATTTTCAAATCAATAGACCTTGATAAAAATTTTGATTGTCACGTCACACGTGAAAATCTTGAAAATACGTTGTCAGAACTTGGTAATAAATTAAATTTTACATATCATTTTGGACTATGGACATAGCTTTTCAAGCATAAAAAGCCTGCATGAGGGTGCAGGTCAACAATACCTGAATCTTTCAGAAACTGACAACAGGACAGCTAAGAAAAGGAACCCGCTTTCTGAAGGTACTTCTGGAGCTGCTCTACTGATTGGGTAGAGAGTACTTTATCACAAAAAATGTCTCATCATCTCGTGTTCCTACTGACTTTTCCTCATCTCTGCTGCTTCCTCCCTCCAAAGCCTATTTTGTGCAGTCCCTCCACCGCCACAGGACCGGAGCTCTGGACAAACATTCGCATCCTAAATATTTACACAGAGAGCCACCCAACAAATGAACACTGGTTGAGGCTCTTCAGTGGACCGCTGTCTGATTTCTCCAGAAGCGTAATTTGGAATCATCAAGCTCTCTGCCATTTACAATTTAACTTTTTGAATCCTTCAAGTCACCGCCGGAGCAGCCGCTGTAGTCAAGGCTCATCCGGGACGATTCCTCCATTCCCTCCAAAGCCCTTCTTGCGCACATCCACCACAACCGCCTCTGGCTGGAGTCAGAAGCTGGATTGACAAACGCTCAAATCCTTCAAAAAATTTTTTGATGAACTTGCTCCATTCCTCTACAAAAAACGGAACTCCGCTGGCTGAGCAGTTTTAAGGTGGTGGTGAGTGACTCGAAATACTGTAGCGAGGAACGCGGAATAACCTCCAGTAGCAGCAGCACCTTTCCCTCTACAAAAACGACGCGAAAGAGAGCAGCATAACAGTGTGCTCATTTTTTCTGATGAATAATTCCTGACGTGTGACTCCTCCTCCTTTTACCTCCACCATTTAAAAAAATAATAGTAGGTGGACCAAGTTCAATTTCCGGGAGACGCAAAACATCATAAACAACACAGCTTGATGAGGAACAATCCTTCCTGTACAATCCTTGGCGAAGCTGGCGCTACTTCCTTTGAGTATACTGCGCTTGCCCTCTCTGACGATTACATTTTTTCGGCCTTACACAGAATACTACGGTAAAAGTATTAAGAAAGTAGGAAAAGGAAATGATTTTTTGGCACGGGCAATACTTTCCAAATCAGAGAAAAACCGGATATTTCTCTTCTTTTTAACACAAATTACCGATATCTGTACACGAGAAAAATATTTTAATCAGAAAATATGAAAGATACTCGTAATTGCAAATAAAAATAGAAAATATCCTTAATTGAGCAAGAGTGTGTATTTCTACTTGAAGTATTTTTAAAACTTTCACCGCAAGGAACTTTACTAAACCTTCTTAAGGTTAGTGTATAACTTAGCTTGATGCCTTTTTGTATTTAGCTACTTGAAATCACACTTCATTATGTGAAGACAGTATCACCTATTATAAGAATACCTTCCATTGTGCGCTTAGAAATTGAATATGACGCACAAGTTACTCAACTTATTATTTGCAGAATAACTTCGCTTTTGCGTCTTCTTTATTAACATAAGGACACGTAGAAAGAGAGATAGAAAATGTCAGCTTGTAGCTAGAAGTTATAATTTTATAATTATCATTGTAAAGTTATCTTGTGACCTGCTCTTTGCAGTAATTTTGGTGAATATTTCGCAAAAATAATATCTACTATAAATTATAACACTTATTATATAATTATTATTATCATTAAAATATTATACAAAATAAAAATACGACTGCTACCAGCTACAAAAATTATGGAAGCTTGATAGATAGATTTACCTTTTTTTAAATAGTTTATGGAGTTATATTTAAGTACAATACGAAATTTCTCCTGTCTACTTAATATCTCTAATAAACGCCAATGAAATTACTCGCGTCACATAATATTGACTTGAGATTGCCACATGCCTAGTTCTGTATTTGATACCAACAAGAGTTGAACGCAACAGTCCACAAATGCACGTGGTGTAATTTTTAAAAAGAAGTCATCAATTTATTTATCAGCAGCAGTAGTTGTACACTGGTTCAAAACTCGATGTTTCGAAATACAACTAACTACATTTTTTGCACGGGAGATTTAGTAGTAAGTAACCCAGCTGTGGATTTACTGATTTAAAATTTTATTTATTTATTATTTATTTTTTATTTATTTATTTTTTATTTTTTATTTTTTTAAATGTAAAGTTTCGTATATAGATTAGGACACGTAGAAAAATGGATAGAAAATGTCGGCTTAGCGCTAGAAGATATAATTTTACAATTCTCTTTGTAATGTAATCTTGTGATCTGCTCTTTGTAGTAATCGTTATAGGGTTTTCCGCAGCTAAAGTAAGAAGTGCTACTTGCTGAAATATTATGAAAGCTTGATAGATAAATTCATACTTTTGTGCATTACAATGCCATTCTCCCAAACATCAATTGAATGCACAGTCAGTCCCTGAATTGAACTGCACAACAGCAAAATAAAATGTAAGGTGCGGTCTCGAATTTATACGAAATATTTGAATGCGTGTAACTTTAATTTTTAACGTCATATGAATGAAACGAATATATCATCAGAAAGAGCAAACAAAACTCTATAAATGACACATCTAGGAACTTTGGCTCATACTTTTATAAGCAATTGCTCGCAGGTTCCGCTGAGCGCCCATAATAACCACTTTTCAGGAACTTTTTACGACTTCCCGGCTGATTGTCGTCAGAACTTGTAGAATTTCTGTTGTTGTGTGGTTTTATTGCTCGTATTTCACATCTGTTGGTCCCGTTGCATGAAAAAATTACCTGGAAGTTATGTCACGAGGGCCAGAGGGGAGGTAGGCCTTGTCGTCCATTACTAACACTTTATAGTCAATGCTATTTCATTAACGAATCGACATTCTTTTTCTTTGCATGGCGAGCTTGATCCTTTTCTTACTTTGGAACCATATTTTTTTAGTATCCTCTAACTCCTTAATCCTTAGTCTTCATTCTTGAGATAGTAGTTTTCGGACTTTTTAGTTTTTGGGGAGCCTGGGTAAGGGAAGTTGACGGAACCTTCGAAAACAGCTGTTTGAGTTTGTTTACATTTTGTTTTGATGATATTTTCCTAATCCTTCGAGTTCATGGAAGTTATTGAACAGTTTTGTTTTCAGAAAATCCCCGTGTTTTGATAATACTAAATTACCCGTTTTGCAAACTTCTGATCGTTGGGTGTCCGCACTTTCAGTGATTAATTTTTTATTGGAACTGACACAAATTTCGAACGTACAAACTTTCAGCTTCAAAACGAGCTATCACTCAACTTTGTGGGTAACACTAGAGGGATACTGCAATCAGTTGAATTTTTTCACTTAAATTCCGGACCGCACCGTATACCAAAGAAAGATCCATGCGATTATGCAAAACAAAAAGAGTAAGATACGGTTTTATTAAAGTAGATTGCTGAGTGGGTCATCATCACGATCATGGCACTTCTTTTCGTGACTATATTGTTAGCTTGTCTGACAGTTACACATTTTTGCCTTTGGAATACTCTTACATATTTTTTAAGCACTACGCAGAAGAGAGTCAAGAAAGAAGGAAAATGAAATTACTTTAAAGCACGTGCCATAACTTCCAATATAGAGAAAATCCGAGTATTTCTCTTCCTTTCGCAAAAAGTACCCATCTCATCTCAAATATATTTTAATTCCAAAGTTTGTAGAATACAAGTTATGAATAGAAGGACAAAAAATATACTAGATTTAGCAGGGTTTTCTTGCATCCAGCTTGAGTGCTATTCTGTTTTTTTCTTAAAGGAACTGTACTCAAGCCTCTGAGGTTAATAAATTGTAACAGATGAGCAAGCATTAACAAAATTACCTTTCTGTCTTTCTTGCTGTTATTTATTTGATCTCAAACTAGCAACCCAATACGTCAGATATCTAGTATGTGACGGGTGAAGATACACCGTAACAAATAACATTTGACGGACAAGCTACCCAAATTCTTATCTGTAGAGGAAAATTGTAAATGTGTATTATCTCGCAAGAGCCCAAATCTTCGTTCTCATATCAGCATTATCATGCGAGAAATTTTCAAATAACAAACTTTACCGCATTTTTTAAAAAACTTAACGACTGATCGAGAAACATACAAATGATTGGAAGAGAATACGCCAAGTATTTTTGCGATGTTCGTGAGTCCTTGTCATGCTATCTCATTGTCTGTCCTTTGTAGTAATTGTCGTAATTATTCTCCAGCTACAATATTGACAGACAAATTCACATTCTTTCTCTAACTATTTGTTTTATTTTCACACATTATGAAATCTTTCGTCGTGTGTGTGTACAGTGTTGCTAAAATTTTCAAATCAATAAACCCTGATACAACATTAGATGTCGTGTCACAGGTAAACTCTAAAAAAATACCAACTGCTAATTTCTTATCTTGCTCAGATACATAATATGCTCGGATCAGAGAATGAACACTCTTATATTACAATCCTACGATTGGTAAACTGTTACAAAACAAACATTGGCATACGAAATTTAAGAATACCTACATCGTTGTTTCGATGATAGCCAAGTAAGAGCAGAGAAAGACCACAAGTGATTATTTGCCCAAAATAAATTCCATTTTCCCAATTCACTAATATAGCATTGCTTATCCATACGTAATTCATTTAAATTTATATAATTGGATTTAAGATTGATTTAATCTATTACTTCGTTAATCAAAACTATTAGTCCTACTTTTACCTTGTTTCCTTCGCAATTTAATAATTTTATTTTCATGTGAAGGAGTTGCCTTAACTGAAAACAAAAGAGAAAGAGAAAAGAGAAATTATTTTGATATATTGAAATGCTGGCTTTTCATTAGAAAACGGTTTGGAAAAGTTCAAACTAATTTACTTCAGGATATTTTTATCTACCACTTTCTTCAATGTTTCTATCTTCCAACAAATTCATCCTGACAAGTTTCTTACTTGTTTGGAACAACCTTTCTGTTTCTATGATTTAATCTCGGAATGTAATGTCACATGTATTGCTACACGAGAAAGAAATTCTATTGTTTCATGTTTTAATATTAGCGCCGACACGAAGTTTAATGCCGCAAAGAAACACGTACGCCATGTAGATGTCTTAATGCAAGTATCCGGGTGCAGTGAACAAGTAAAAAAAGAAACGAAAAATCTTATATGTTTGTGTGTTTTATTGTTTGGGGATTAGATAAGAATATAAAAATGAAACCATAAATAAATACTACGAAGCATATGACAGCAATGGTTCAAAGTGAACAATGGTTCTGATTGGAATTTATCTAAATGAAATCTGAAAAAACAATTGATTTTTCCTTTTATCATTTCATTGGCTGAGATAGGTTCGCTCGAATTCAGTGGCAGTAAAAGTTTGTGTTTTTACGCATATCTGAACTTTGTATCTTTTAAATGGGATACGAAAGGACTAGCTGTTGCAAAAATCAAAAATCAAATAGAAATCGATTAACATAAGCATAGTTGTGATTACGCGATATACTAATCCACTTTCTTCATGCCTGTAAATGTCTAGTCATTCCAGAATTGAATATATTTTTGTTGCATTCACGTTTTTTCGATAGGCAGCTAACTCATTCTCAGTAATCAAGTAATAAACTATCGGCTAAATATAAAATGAAAAATGGGATGCCGATGCCAGATGCATGTCTTGAGGTCTTCATTTTTAGAGCAACAAATACCATTTCAATAAAACCATTCGCCTCTCTTTTTCTTCATAGTTTCTCTTTTTAAATGTTTATGTATACAACCAACCGGCTTCAATTTTAACAATCTAGTCTTCTGTTGTCTCCACTGGTTCTTGTTTTCCTGGGATTTATCTCAGTGCTGATTTAGTAGAATACGTATAGTGATTTAATAGGATTTTGTGAGTGGGATAAAAAATTGGCTTTTTTTATTTTTAGTATACTTTTGTTACTTTTAATTTGTTTTTGTCTTATTTTACAAAAGGAAGTGGAAGATAATGCTCTTTAGGCAAATACGAGAGAACAACTTGTTTGCTTCATAAACCTGAGAAAGTCTATTTACACGCCATTCGTTTTTTAAAACTCATGGACAACCAATTGGATGATATCCAGGTGTGCTTTTTTCTCGGTGGTTGATACGAGAAAAAATAATACTCTCATTAGCTATTTGAAAGAATTAACTAATTATTCAATTAATTAAACATTCACTGTTTTCACAGTAACCTTTTTTCTTGAACACGTTCGAATTACCCGAAATAAATGCATGCAAAATTCAAATTCAAATTAACTTTTATTCGTTCTAGCCATTTCAGTGATGCTCACTGATTTCCAAATGGTGACACGTTACAAAATAAAGAATTTACTAGCTACAACATAAATAATATCATAATCATATACCATTGATAGTAATCAAAATATAAATCATATCTTAAATATAGTTCTGTATACTTGTTTATATTACATTTTCCATTAGTAGTGATTTAAACTTTTCAAGACTAAGCTGTCCTACCTTTAAATCTTTAGGTAATTTATTCCATAACGATATACTACGGTAATCAACAGATTTTATATAAGTATCAGATAGGAATTTTGGAACAATCAGTCGTGGTATATCCATCAAGAGGGATCTTGCCGAAACATTTAATAAACCACTTTTAAAACTAATGAATGTATTTTTTAGCATCACATAATCCCTTCTCTGTTGAAGTGATAAAAACCCATACAATTTTCTTGTTTCTATTACATCAATTTTTTTCTTTCTTTTAAAGTGACCAGGATAAGTTACTTCGTTTATGAATTTATCTACTTTTCTTTGCATGGCATCAAGCTGTAGGTCAGTTTGAACAGGCCAAATATCAATACCGTACTCAATTACGGAGTGCAAATGGGAATTCACCATCGACTTTAGCACTTGCTTATTTAGGTACCTTTTAAACCCCCTTAGATATTTAATTTTATTGCAGAGTTTCTTCAATACACTATCATAATGTAACTTAAAACTTAAATTAGGATCTAGAATAATACCTAAATATTTAAAACTAAATACACGTTTTATAGAGATATCTTTTACCTTTAATTCTTTTACATTCTTTTCTTTATCAATAGTACGATCCATAGCTTTATGGAAGTACATACACTGAGTCTTGTCAAAATTTATTTTCATATGGTTCTCTTCGCACCAGTTCATTATTGCAACCATTTCTTCATTTAATCTTTTATTAATTTCTTTTATTGTTGTACCCTCTACATAAATTACCATATCGTCAGCATACATTTGAAAAGGGCACTTAATTATATTTGAAATACTGTTAATATAAAGACTAAAGGTCAAAGGCCCATTTGCTGAGCCCTGACATATACCCCTTGTAAGCGGATAACATTTACTAGATCCATCTACCGTAAATAGCCTGGTTTTGAAATTAGCATGCATGATTTCTACATACCAAGGTTCCATTTTATACTCTCTCATTAATTTTCTTATTAACAAATCATGGTCTATTGAGTCGAAGGCCTTAGAAAAATCAATAAAAACTGCTCCTACCTTAGTGCTCTGCTTATCGATACTTCTAAAAATATCAGAGGTCAAACACTTTAAAGCAGTATGGCATGATCTATCTTTCCTATAAGCATGCTGCCTAAGACATAATTGGTTTTCTATTCTAAACTGAATTCTGTCAGATAACCACTTTTCAAATATTTTGCAAAAATCAGTTAATAAGGATATTGGCCTGTAGTTATGTGCGAGTTTCCTCGATCCCTTTCCCTTAAAAAGTGGTATAATATTTGCCTTCTTAAAAACAGTCGGCACCGATTTACAAACAACAATCTCATTAAATAACCAAAGTAGCATAGCATTAAAAATTGAACCACAAAATTTCATTATTTTTAGTGACACAATAGTTTTTGGATTGTGAGATTTTTTGGACTTCATACCTTTTACAATTTTTTCTACATCAGTTTTTGCTATCTCAATTGGCTCCATATCATTTAATGAGCTACTGCTAAAGTCATAATTTGTTCTTTTATCTCGACAGTTATATCACTATCATTAGCCGTATTCGTCTTTACGACAAAACTTTCTGCTAAAACATCACTCATTTCTGACTTGTCATAAACTTTACGTTTACCTACCTCTAAGTATGTGATAGGTTGCTTGTTTTTGCACCTAAACTACGTGAGTTCATCTATAGCATTCCACATAGTTTCAGTCTCACATTTCTCAATAAACTTTCCATTAAAATATTCTTTTTTCGCTGTAGATTTTAAATTATTTAAGCTGTTTCTTTCCTGCTTGTATATCTTCCAATCCTCCGTTGTATTAGATTTCAGTGCGTTTCTATGACACCTGATTCTCAGTTCATCGGATATAAATATTATGCTATAAAAAGATTTTCCGCTAGTACTTCTATTTTTCGTCTTCGTTCCAGTCATTACCAAATATATGGTAATACCAAAGAAGTAAGAATAAGCAAATGA
>JAQIWO010001085.1:0-11150 GCA_034695405.1 Entomobrya muscorum | reverse complement strand
CAATTATCCGTATTCGTTTAACATAAAAGAATTCACAAAATTGCACATATATTTTTACCACGCAAACTGACAATCAAAACAGCCCAACGGATAAGGACTATTAAAGGTATCTGGTTTGGTTATTTAATTATAAGGATTAATTAAATAATTATTGACAACTTTATTCAATTATTTCTCACATTGCTTCTTGACGAGAATGTAAATCTAAACTTTTACCTATTCATTTAACCTTTCCTTGAAAATAGTCATGAATAGCTAATGTACCCATATATGTCAGATTAGGTGTAATTATTAACATCGACATTTTTGTTTTTTGATCGCGATTATCTTCCACGCACAAGAGAAATATTGGGATTACAAATGGACATCGCGCGTCAGATTAAACAACACTTAAAGTTTGCATGTATATTCGATGTAATCGTAAATAATCCTTCTAGTTTCCCCATCTTTTATAAGATTTATTGCTTACGCTTGGTGTACAATATAACAGCAACTATTACAAAAGTGTGAACGTCTTCAAACAGCTTTTACGGTTCTTCCTTTCAACTTTGTTAGAACTAAAAAAAACAAAATATAAAAATACTGGTAACTTATTGTCAGACCAGCAGGTGGATATTATTATTATGTATATGCTTTCAAAAGATGCTACCTACAACATGCCACGCCAACATTCCTACATATATTTCAGATTTTACAACTGTTGTAGTTGTGGTATACTCTAAAGTCACATGAGAAGGGGGGGCCATCTAGTGTCTGTTGTTGCTCTGTTTCTGTGAGCAGCTGAACATAGTAACATTTTGAAATTGGCTAAATTTAATTTTTTGTAAGTTTTAAGGCATTATAATTAAAAATGAAAACTACTAGAGATTGAGGAAATTGATCATAGTATTTGTCCGATTTTTGAAACAAGTGCAAAAAATGTCAATCAGAAGAAATCGATTAAATTGTGTAATTTATGTCACGATCTATTAGACGTGTTTAAAAAAGAACTGACGTTGGCGTACAAGGTATGCAAAGGACCATGACATTTGACTATGTTGCACGCCACTGCTGTAATCTGTCTCATAAAATTACTTATTTCGTTGGGAGTCTACTAGCGCCTCCTGGGTTGTGTCTTTAGCCTATAGTGCTTTGGTTTCAACAACATACATTCGAACTTTACTTACTTATTTAGTGGCATTGCCTAAAAAATGGACTATTAAACCATGTACTTTAGAAACTGAAAGATATGTTTGAAATATTAAATCACCCAGTTTCGGATATTTCATTTACACCGAAGAAAAGGGGGTAACAGCTTATAGGAACTACTTTATTAAATTTGAGAAATGGCCAATATTAGCATTTAGCCTTTCTATTTAACATTTCCCATGTTTCCCTTTTTTGATTTATATACTTAAGTCTACGTAAATACCTAAATGCACATGGGTAAGATGAAAAAATTTGCCTCTAGGTACATTCATGATAACTTACCTATGAGAGATTTTCACCTGGTCACGATTCATTTTGTATGAGCTTCGTTTTTAACTATGCATTGACCTGGTAGTTTTGTCTACTGTATAATTTCGTACCTGTGCATGCAGGCATGTGTTATGGAAGAATACCTATACGCTATGCAAAATTTATCAAAACTTATCACATAGAAACTTGTCACTCTCTCAAACCCACAACCCAGTGTCCACTAGATGAACCACGAATGATTTTCTCATTTTCAACCATTTATCCATTTTCTTTCACTCGTACGAAAACAAAATAAAGTGGAAGCAACGACGTTATATTATTATTCTGTCAATATTTGTTAGACATTTTTGCGTTTTTGTACTAATAAACTTCCCCATAAAAACCAAACTTTAATAATGTTTCATCGTATACTTTCTTTATGTTTATTAAGTTAAAGTCAATATCTCTTAAGAAAAAAAAGAAGCGTATTATCTTCTGGAGTATGCGTGGGTATTTATGTAAGAAATGTATCATGTTAATGTAAAATATAAAGCACAATCGCCTAACACTTTTTGTTTAGTTTATTCGAACAAGTCGAAGGCTTTGAATAAAAACAACATCACATTTTCGATACTATAATATTATCATAACTTTTTTTAAATTCAATTGTTATGTTTCAATTTTAGCCAGCATTATGTTATTAAATGAACCATATTTGCTACATTGCAGCTCTCAAAAAAGCCCTGCCGGACACCTAACATCAAGATTAGATTTTCACGAAATTACCTTAATAATTTTACGTTGCCAAATGCCCATCATGTCATCATAACTTACAACATATGTATAACTGGCTGCATAACTTATGTATAACGATTAATGATGTCGCTACCTACATAGGTACCTGTAGGTACAGCCAGGCGAATAATTACGAATACATATACGTGCGGCGTGCCTATATGAATGTTTCCTTAGAAATACCTAGAAAAACGCTATGTTCTTTGTATTCCATTTTCCCAAGTTTAAAACGCTTCATCATTGAATACATACTAAATATATATTTATATATGTAATATGTACTGTCTATACAATATTTTGTTTTGACTGCTGCTGTTATTTTTAGTGTTAGTTCTTTTCAAATTACGATCTCCCACAGCAGAAGAACAAGGATGGTTCAATTTTTCAAAACTCCATGGTAAACCTCATTTAAATTTTCAAAATTGAATATTTCGAAAACTTCTGCACATGTTATAAGTAGGAATTAATTAGGGGATCCTTAGAAAGGTCAGATTTTGGTTGTCTTCCTCCACCAACATGCATGTGCACGTCAACAGAATGAACCCATGTATCTTTGTTGCCGTGTGAATCCGAGATTAAAAGTAGCTTTTGAATTGTCGGGGGGACGGTTTGGAGGGAGCTGGAGGGGGAAGTAATTGTAATTAAGCGGAAGAAGGACGATGTCCGTATTTGGAGGACAGCACAATTTATGTTGTGGAGGGGGTGGTGGTGATGGAGGAGGAGGAGGTGGTAAAATCACAATCTGACATTGCGAGTTATCCCTTACAACAACAACGTGGCAGCAGGAGGATCACCAGGTTGCGTTCTATGGAGTTGGTGAGGGCGGAGCAGTAGTCCCTGAACTTCAGGACGCTTTTAAAGTAATTTTCGTTCGAAGAACAGTTGGAAGATATACGACCCTTGCCCTGAAGATCATACGGGTAACCAGAATAGGAGATAAGGTCAGGAGCATGATGAGCGGGACCATCATCGTCGTCGTGGTGACCGCTACAGACATAGAAATAATCGACATCATCGGAGACTGGGCCTTCCTTCCAGCCCAACACCACCTCCCCATCGACAATCAGAGGTGAAGGAAATGAGAGCTCCGATGATGAATATGAGGATTAAGCTCATATGAGACGAGAGTGAAGGGCCACCACGTTCACAAAGCAGTAAAGATAGCAATAAACCGTCACGGAATCAGAGGGAGGTCCTGATTGATAAGCTGGCTTCTTCATCAAAATTATCTCTTTCGTTGGCTGATGTGGAGGAAATTGAGAGAATCGGGAAGACCTCTGGCAGTTGCTCGAATGGAGGCAGTGAATTGGAGAGATGATGATGGTCTTCCTCCAGCAACATATGCACGTCAACGGAATGAAGGTTGTCCACCACAGTCGCCATGCGAATCCGAAGGATTTTTGGGTGATTTGGTAGGTGTTGGTGGACGTAATTATAATCAGGGGAAGGAAGAGGATGTCCGGATCCCAGGGACAATACCAGTGTCGTAGACGTGGCTGTGTTAGTAGGTGCATGGTTTGATGTTGGGTGCTGATGGATGGATGGATGGAGGTAAATCCTCCAATGAGGATTTTACCAGGAAAACTGAACACCTCCAAAGACCCCTCCCTCCAACTTCACCGTCATCCTCCAATTTGGAGCCACAATTTTAAACCTTACCTTTTTCAATGCGTCAATGTCTGAAAATAAAAAGCAAGTTGTGAGTTTAACAGAGAGACTGAAGTATAAAGTCGTGTATAGAAAAATAAATAACACAACGTGATATTAACCTCACGTAATATTATTTCAAAGTAAATCGATATAGATGCTGCTCAGGCGTTCTTAATAATATAATTAAAATTGAAATCAGAAACTCATACAAGTCAAAAGTTGTATATGCTTTCATTGCAAATTTTTGCATCTTTCATAAAAAATCCGATTTCCTTTTATGCATTTTTAATTGCTCTTTTAACCACACATCTCTTATATTCATCCTCACTAAAAAACAAAACTCACTGACATAACCCATAGAAATCTTTGCGGAGCCATTTTAATGATCATGATAATAGCCAGTCTTCGTTACAAAAATAAGATCATAAGGAGAACAAGGACTTTGAGAGAGTTTACAAACTTCTAAATATCAAAATTATCATCCGATGTTTTCCTGCCTAACACAATTTTTCTTATAAAACATCCACTTTCTATTCAACTCGTCGATGAGAAAAACAAGCATGTAAAGAATCTTAATAAGTGAATGGGAACCACACCTTTTTCTGTTGTATGGTTCCGCAGTTGGATTTTTCATAGTGGAAATGTCAGGAAACGCATACGGTCAAGTTGTCCTACGAAAATATAAATGGATTTCTCATTGTGGTAATATTCTAAAATTAATTTTCTCACATCTACTGTTCTCGTTTTATATGTTTCAAGGCGGATGTTCAATAATCATGAGCACATAAAAATATTTATTTCTTCTAATTTAAAAAGATTTAAAATGCGAAATTGCTTGCGGGAAAATATTATGTTGGTCCACTTACGTACAAAATGGCTACAGACTATGAAAAAAATATTATTTATAAACAAATAAATCAGAAGAGACTAAATGTATTTTGTTTTATTATTTATCAAATAAATATACACATACAAACATATGCATGAAAAGCAAAAAAAAATTCTTGCTCGTTCCAAATCCCGGCGAATGTATAAAAAAACTGAAAAGCTGGTATTGTTCAAGCTATAGACAATTTTATTATTTATATGATTTAAAATAATTTACTTAGTTTTTGTGTTACCAAGCCTTAGATATTTTTGCTTTTATAGGGCATGAAATAGCTACTTGACCGATAAAAGAATAATAAAATCAGTTCGGTTCCAATATAAAAAAACTTGCTCATTTCAAGATGCTGTGCCCAAGAGATCTGCTTTCTTATTCACTGTCGATGTACGATGAATCCTAATATAGTAAAGCAAAAATGTTTGAATTCAAGGAGAATCAAAAAAGAGTAAAGGCTATAAGAAAAATATATGATGTAATATAAAGTTTGATTCCTACTACAGATGAGTTGATTCAAGGCTTCAAGTCATGGTGATGGATTGGCGAAACAATTTAAACACAAAAATAAAATAAATATAAAATAAATATAAAAAAATAAATATAAAAACAAAAAATTGCGCATTTCTTCTGGAAATAGGAATTATATTTATATTCCTACTCCATAGATAATAACGAAGTCTCTACTGTGAGTTTAACATTTGCATATGCTTTTAAGAAATGTATTCTAAGAAATAAATTCTACAAAGTAACTATATCCATGCGTGGTTTATGCATTCTAGTATTCGAACGGTTTGTGCTCCAGATAATTGCGTGAGTTAATGTGCTAGTGAAACGGAACAGCTTTCCATGCACTCCTTCAATGCAATATTGCTTTCTTGATAATAATTTCCAAAAATTGAGAAAGGTTTACGAAGTCAACTAATATATTCATTTTGGTTAAACAAATAGCGGAAACGTCACACGACTCAGGATAGAATAGTAAGAGGAAAAGCAAGAAAGAGGTCTTCGATAGTACATCAGTTGAGTGAAGTATTAAAAGATATGCAATCATTGTCTGCATGAGTTCATTAAAGATTTCTTAATAATAACTAAAAACTAATGAATCTACTCGATAAGTACTTAGGATAAATTTTTTTTAGCATTCTTGAGAATTCTTCGTCTGTCCATCAGATTATTGGGCTATGCGCAACCACAGATATGAGAGATGAATAAAAGAAAAAAATCAAAAACTGTTTTGAAGCTTCATCTAAAAACTCACAATGGTAAACTTGTTGAGGTTCTACACTATTTCTACCATGTCGTACGTGTTTGGAAACAAACTTATCAGTCGGCGCGTTGGAAGAAGAAATATGTTGTGCCGTAGTAATTTTTAAAACCAAATTTAAAGCATCCGACTTTTAAGCACAACATAAAATATTAAATTATAAAATTTGGCATTATAATTTCACAGCTGTCAAATGTAATTTTTGTCACATTATTTTTTTTCATTTTAGTCGGTTTTATACCACTGTTACTGCACTTATTTTATATTTCAGAAGCTTTGTGAATACAAATGGAAAGAAACACAGTTTAGAATATGTTATATTGTTTCTGCAATTGCAATAGAAATAGATTAAAATCTACAAGTAGACTTGCAGAATTTATTTGCGTCAGAGCGCATCCGATTTACACTTTTTCTTTTTAAAGCTGACCAAAAAGACAAAGCAAAGGTCAGTTGTTGTTTGTCTTCAACTCTCCTTTACAGGAAAACGTTTTTAAATTACCTTGTTATAGGAACTTCCCATTATTGTTGGCTCGATTGGTTTTTCTGGATGAATATATTAACATTAAATTTGGATAACTCTTTCTGATTATCTAACCAAGGTAATTTAAAACAATAAGTAAATATCGTGAAACTGAAAAATCAAGCATATTTTGGTTAGAATTTCCATCAATTGTAAATCTTCCTAAACAGTCTAAAAATTTTGGAGACATGATGTAGGGTAAAATTGAAAAACGTCGAAATTGAAATTATGGATAGATAAGGAAGGAATCAAACTTTTGGTTTTGAAACGCTAAAAACCGAACCGAAACCGAGCTTTATGCCGAACGAGAAGAAGGCTTTTAAATACTTTATTCATAATGTTTCTACTTTTTACGGGGAAGTGTTAGGGGTTAAATTGCTTACAACACATCTGACGGCGGGTAGCCTAGTTATTTTCTCGTTTCACTATTTCGCGTTATCTACATCAAATTATTCAATACGTTTTGTTTATTTAAACTACCGGATTGTTAACTTTAACTTCAACAAAAGCACGAATCTATTTTTAAAATATGAGCAATTAATTATGCAAGAACTTGTCTCCACATAACTCTCGTTATGAGTTTTTATTGCAATATAAATACTGATGGGTTTTTTTCACGAGACTATTCACAGCAAATTTAAGTACGTAGTTTAATTATCTACATAAATAAACTGCAATTTTTGCACATCGCAATATTAGTTCTCTGATTTTGTTTTGTTGTTATTGCGCTTCCACTGTTCTCACACTCACAAAGGCTTCAAACTCTTATTGAACTAATACAACAATGGAAAGACCCAAAAAAAGTTAACCATCAGGCTATAATTATGCTTCTGCAGCTGATAAGGGGAAGCATGAAGTATTTAAAGAAGGAAATTATGCAAATGCAAGTCCCTATCCTTTGCTCTCAATTTGCGATTGGTCTGCCGAATGGATAATAATGAACTCAAGAGTATTACAAAAAATATTTGGTTGTGTTGTGAACGGTGGTTGCTAAAACCAAGAGAAAATGTAATGTCGTACTGAAAAGATATTTTCATGTGATTTGAACCAACAAATTTGGCATATTTTCATCTACATCTTCATGTTGTATTTAACATGAATTCAATTACCGATATAGTTGAGAAGCTTCTTTTATCTTTACTGTTCAAACAGTATTCTTACTCCAAAATATTAAGCATTCGGCTTCTAACTTCATCCTAAATCTGATAATATGAGCAAACGCAATGTTATGTTTTTGTTGAGAATTTCATATTTTGTCAAACTTTTCAAGAAATGCTACAGTGTCTTATTTATGTCGATTTTCTTGCTTCTCGTAATTATCATATAATTGTTTTCAACGATCATATGATATGTTAATTAGCATTAAAGATAACACTGGATTTGTTATTTATCTTATTGGGAACCACTTGTCGGTCGATAATGTTTCTTCGATTTCCCATGTGAATATAAATACATTTGCTAAAATCAAGTAGCAGGAACTCAAAGTTTACGGTAGAATGTAAATGCTACATTGCGTAGACTGGACCTCACTTAATAAAAATATTTAAAATTGGCACTACACCTTTCACAATCTCCTTTCCAGAATTGTTTCTTTCATTTCATATGCTTCTCTCCCTCCCTCTCTCCGTCTTTCATGAATCTTGTCGATTTCCCGATGTTCTTTTCACTCCAGTCACGCAGCATAAAATGCGAATAAAGACATTATTATTTTATACCCTCCTGGCCTGGCATGTTGCATTAGCAGTTCGCTTCAATTTGTCTTAATTTATAAATACATGAAACCTATGCAAAGGGAAAAGGATAAACAAAATGGAGACGGAGTAACAAATATTTAAAAACGAGAACTTCTTTGGAGTATTTTTCAAGAATTTCAAAATGATTGAATGGCAGATGAGTAGCTCCAATGTGCCATAAAGGGATTATTGATTATGATTATATGTGCCTAAGACGTTCCATAGGATGTCATTGTTGTTAACATTAACCGATATTTTGACAATATTCCGTTGATTAGCAATTTTTTAGTGATTAAAATCTATAATATCCTATCGTCTTATAAATTTCGGATAAGTTTTCAAACAGAAAAAATTCAGACGAGATTATGAAAATCCAATTTTCGCCTAACCTCATTTAAAATCGAAAAAAAACAACTGTTGGTGCAGTTTTAAGTTTTTAATATTGGGAATAGTGAATGCACTATAATATCTAGAGTGAAAGCATTAATTAAGAAGAACACTAAAAATTGGCCTTTTAATATTTATTACAAAGTGAATGTTTTTGTTAAACAGAAGGACACGAGCTAATTGGAATGTTATGTAAAAAAAACTGAGCTTACAGTGCTTCCCGTGTTTATGCAACCGAACGCAAATCTGAATGTGAAAATTACATATTTAAATTAGCTGTGACTTCTGTCGTGTGGCACTTATTAGTTTTCTTTTCGGATAAGCTTCCCAATCCACGCACAAATACATATATAAATTCATAAATATTTCTTGGTTTTATTGATGACTTCACTTCTCCCAATTTCACCGGTGAAGAACTCTTTTCCGTTCTGCAGCTGCAGGTGAACAGGTTTTAGCAGCAACTCCGGTGTTAGGATTCCTAGAAACTTATTTTCTCCTTAATTTCACACATTATGACTCTGCGTCAGTGATCTGCAGGATGATGGATTTTCAGAACATGTTAATTTGAAAGTGTCGTCGTCTTAAAGACACGTAAAGATTTTCGGAAAAAATCACATTGTTTATTTGAATTACTAGCAACGGCTCTATTTTTTAAGTAGACTATGTTCTGGTCGTCCGATGTGCTTCAGTGTCATTCACCTTGCTCTTTAAAATGAATATTTACATTATGCCAGATAAAAATAACGAACTTATACATGTATAGATTATGTTTAATTTCGTACGACATAAGTTTGAGCATGGATCTCAAATTAATTAATAAAAAACTGTGTGGCTTCAAACTATTTTTAGGATATTTGCCTGCCAACTTTTTTTTTATTATACATCCTTCCTCCAAGTCAATGCTTGAAACCTCTATTTTTTGTTTGGAAAAAATTCTGCTTCGGGGAAAAATCCATCACATACATCCTGAATTCGGAGCACGTGACTCGCCAGATCGTAAATATGTCGTAGTAGGAGGAATAAATGCATAAGAGAGTACACAAGTAAAAAGTTAGAAGTTCCTAGGAGAGCTGTGAATAGAAAGCAAAAAAATCTTGATGAGAACAAACTGGCTTTGTGAAACCCAGTCACTATGTTGACAATTAAATAAGAATTTCCTTTTTGGCTACCCTTATTATCTTTATCATCGCATCTTAAAGCTGAAGACGATAAGAAAAATAATTTTTTTGATAGGATGCTCATTCAAGGAGCTACCATGAATCTAAAGAAAATACACATAAAAACCATGAACATGACGCTTCGTTAGTTGAGTATGTTATATATTGTCGTCCTTGACAACACATTTTTTGGCTTTTGAATCTCTCAGATATTTTTTAAACACTACGGAAAAAATAGCCAATAGAGAAGGAAAAGGAAATGACTTCTGAGCACGGGCATTACTTTCCAATTCATTCGATGGATTCTCTCCTAATTCCAAGTTTCCTCCACCAGTGAGAAGGTGGACCTGCTCTCTGAACCATTGTAGTGTCCTGTTGTTGTTGTTGTGGGGGTGCTAGTGGAATCTCAGGATCGGAAACTCAAGCTGGAGGTGGTGGGCGCCGCCAACTCCAGCTCGCGTCCTGGCAAATCGTGGATGGATGAATTGTGGTGGGGCTACTCCTCCGTCCTCGCTATGGCTTCACAGTTCCCGGCACTGAACACATCTCATTATTCCCCACCTCCATGTCCCCCTTCCTCCTGATTTATTATATTCCATATTTCTGTGTCCCCCTCCCGATCCTCTCCAATTTCCACAACCTGTCTAGCTGACTCCAGCCAGCACATAATCACACTCGTAATATAAACACTTTGGAACAGGCACCAACTTCATCTGATAATGGCGGTGGTGGCGGCAGCACAACACGGACCCATTCTCTGAGGACCTCCACCAATAACGATTGGATATTTGGACAGCCTTAGGCTTAAGGCTTATCGAGGGAGTGATGGAGGAATCCTATCCTGAGACATCCCGATTCATTAGATTCATTTCAGAGAAAGGTATAGGGTACTTATTTTTCGTTTGTACAAAGTTTCCACATGTGTTTCCGTTAAATTAACTTCAATCATAAACGTTGAAAGAAATTAGTAGTTGTCAATAAAACGATAAAAATATGTGTAATTTAGCAGTTTGTTTACATCCACTTTGAGTACTTCCTCTGAAAAAAGGTGTACTCAATCTTCTAAGGTAAATAATTAGCACACAGCAAGCTTATTTTTAATTATAGATTTATCATTTTCGTTTAATGAAAACTGGACAACCTGTTCCCACAGTTCCGCAAACTACAATTGCCTTAATTACGATTACCAATTACTCTAGCAAGAAGTAATTAATTACTTCTACAATTACATGCAATTCCCGAAATATTTAATTACTTCTACAATTACATGCAATTCCCGAAATATTTAATTACTTCTACAATTACATGCAATTCCCGAAATATT
>JAQIWO010001084.1:0-11152 GCA_034695405.1 Entomobrya muscorum | reverse complement strand
GGCGGCCATCTTGTTTGGTCATTTATATGGCGGCGGCCATCTTGTTTGCGGGACTCGGAGAACATTTCGGAGGCCTGCTCCGAACTACTATCCAGATAGAATGCCATTTCATTTGCGCGCAAACTTTCATTTTGAATATCAGTAGCTTGTTGACTAAATTGAAAGTGGCCATCAGATGTGCCAGGATTTGAGAAGAGTCGATCCTCCATTTATATGGCGATATTTAATGATCTAGAGGCTGATATTGTTGCCTGAAAACGAAGCCAAAAAATGGTTTTAAATTTTGATATCTTAAAATGCCTTTATGAAAATTGACTAGCTAAGGGAAGTATATCTTACAATGTAAGTGTGGGTAGAGCTTGGTTTCTCAGTGATTGTCTCAAATGTCGTGCATTTCAAATTTTTACAAAAATATAGTTTACTTTGAAATATTTTCCATAATATGCCGAAAAGTAAAGGATTCAAAAATACAAACTACCTTAGCAAAAAATGCAATACAGATAAGTAGATAATTTCCTCATGCTAAACGTACGGATTTGCCAGGATTTGAAAAGAGTTGGTCGTCCATTTTTTGAATACGATTTTTCACTCCTGTGAGTTCACTACTCGGCAGGTCAAAATCTGACCGTCAGATAATGATCTGGGTTGATAAGTTTTCCTATAAAACAAGCCAAAAAACAGTATTCAATTTTTATATCAAAACGCCGTTATAAAATTGTGTTACCTATATAAGTATAATTTATTAACAGATTAGTCATCTGTTCCGCTGGAAAATCAACGAAACTGATACGCAAATAAAAAGAGACAAAATGCGCAATGCGGATACTAGAGACAATATAGTTTTAGTGCAAGCAATTTTTTCGCACATCAACAATCAAAACAATAATTAAATATGTAAATATATACTTGAATGTATTTCAGTTCACCCCAAAAATAGTTTCGTCTTTTTCTTTAAAAAAGGCTGGTATATTATGGAAATTTCATATTCTCACAGAGACCAATGCAATACCAATATAAAAACCATGTTGATGCCGAGCCTCTCGCATCCACATTGACCTCCACGAGATGAAAAATACTCTATTCTTCTTTCCTGAGGCTGGATGAAGGAGGCCAGTGGATTGATGATTGATTATCCAATATGTTTTTTATGTACATGCTTGAAATGTCGGCACCTGCATATTAAGTTTATTTCAATTTCTCACATTTTTTGCAGTCCTTCGAGAGAAGTGGGTCATTCTAGGGAAGTTGTGTTTTGTACACGAAAAATAAAAATAATTTTTGAGAAGATGAAATGTTTTGAATGTGGTAGGATTTTCAATTTTCTTGTCGTTTGTTTCCTATCGTTAGAATAAAAAAAATGAAAAAGATATCAATCTCCCCACACAAAACATAAATGATACAAGTCGTTACAAATACCTACATGCTATTAGCATGGCTGCTAATATTTTTTTTTAAATCGAGTACCTGATCAAATGGGGGGAGCTACGAGGAGATGGAAGCTACTTGGGAGCCCAGGGATGATCTGCTGAGGAAGCCATGTCGGCAGGACTCGTGGAGGTTGTGTACATGTTGGAAAACCAATAAGCTTAGAGGATGAACTGCTCTGAAGCTATTGCGTCAAAGTATCAGGACCAAGGAGCACTTGCCACCGTTGTTTCTGGGGAGAAGAACAATGCAGGACCTTCCACTAGTGCTGACAGGTCACCCGAAGAACCCTCATGATAATAACCAAATATAGAGCAAGTAATATTCCAAAGTCTTGATAACTTGAAATTGGAGGATGGATGTGATACGCATTTCATAATAAAATGCGTTTTTAATTTGCTTGCGTAACATGATTGCTCAGGAATCACGGGCCCCTGGCCCTGCAGGAGCATCTTCCGCAGAATGAGTCACTGGGGCATCATTCATAGAGCTAGCTCGACTTTCTTTATCAAAAATAAAGTTTTTAATCCAGTCCAAAACAATATCAAAAATGCCAGAGTCTGCGAATTAACTTTTACAGCTTCCATAAATGTTCCGCATTTGAGCACGTGGATAGGAGACCTAAAAATCCTAGTAATCTGCGCTTTCGGAGTTGGAGTCCGAGAATACTACAAATGGCAGTGTCGTAGGTGGATCCCTCACCAGGTCCAATGGCTGTCCAAAACACAACAATGGACAGTTCTTATAATCTCCAGTCGCACAAGCTCCGAAAGGCTGTCTGCACATTATCGAGAATTTCATCTAGGCTTGAACACTGGTGCCACAACAATGCCCTGAGAAACTTTAAGGAACCTCAGTTCCCCAAGATGTTTCAAAGTGCCCCAATATTTGGGGTCAGAGTCGGACAGAACTTCATGAAAATAGAGACTTCTCAGGTGGTCCTTGGGTTACAACAGGAATTCCCAATAATCAAGTAGACGAACCTGATGATTATGAAAAGGAAGAAATTAAAAACGATTAAAATTATTTATTATTTTCAGAGGTCACATTTCCGTATTTTTTAAATTTCAAATTTTAACAAAAAGTACCTCATACCTCAGCCTTTAGTAAAAGCAAAAAAAAAATTCACTCGATAAACTTTTAAAATACTCCAAAATCTCTTTCCATACCCGAGATGGGAGACACAGAGCAAAGATTTCACCAATTTTAAATTCAACATAATCATGCATCCAATTTGAATACCAATCTATTTCACTCAATTCAGGCAGGTGGGGCAACAAGGTAAAAGCATAGCAAGATTGAAAGTTTAATCTACATTCGAAAATAATGATGCGAACTATCCAATATTTCTAAAAATTCCATAGCTCTATAAATCTCGTACAGACAATTTTTACGTTGTTTATCTACTTACTTCTTAAATATTTACATGCTCACACGTTCCGGTTTGAATTTTGAAGGGGTTAGCTGCCGTCCAAAAAAATTCAGGAATTATAAAGTTCTACTTCTTACTAGATAGCTTGATATTCCCATGTCCAGCACACTGCGTTGACATAGAATAAACTTAAATGCAGTGTACGAAACATTCCTGAAAATTGCAATTTTTGTCCCTCAAATATTTTTTTAAATCATACGAAATGTTTTTAAATCATTGTAGTCGTGATTACGAAAGAAAGTTAAATGTTTTCGCAGTATCCATTTTTTAAACTGAAATTACAGTTTCGGGATTTATTTTAGAAGTGTTTATATTTATGTGTTATATAAATCAAAAATTTTACATTCGTAGTTTTTTACCATTTCCCCATTCGTAATTATGTTCTTTTCAAGGCATTACTTACGACGCAACGATGACACCAGAAAAATATCTTATTTCTCAATACGGTGTGTGTGGCAATAAAATTGAATAGACGACTCTGAAACTGTCATTTTAAACTTTCCATGAAATGTTCGATAACAGTTTCAAGGAAAAAAACATTTCGCATGAAAACACGCATGACTTTGACGTTGATAATTAAATGCATTTTATACCAATTTATCTTACCATTAAATATATGATTGCAATACAATTTTGTTACTCAATTCCCAGCAAGGACGCGTGGATGAGTAAATGAATTAATTTATAAGAAAACAATTCTATGGTATAATGGCGAAAAAAATGATGTGAATTGCCCGATATGTCTCTGCAAAATACCATAAATACGAATAAACCTAGCATAAATCAATCATTTAATTATATTAGTTATCTTTTAAGTTATTTCTTATTTTTGCACGCTCCACTGTGGGCCTATATTTTGAAGGGTTTGCTTCCGCGAAAAAATTGTTCAAGATTTATCTAGTGACACCATCACTCAGAATTTAGCCACTTTCTCTTGGCATTCTATAACAAAAAAATGTAGCACACGGAAAATTCCTGAAAATTGCAGTTGCCCCATTAAAAAACTCGTACATACTTGCTTCGTTTATTTGTATGCTCTACACCTAGTCTGTATTTTGAAGGGGTTAGCTGCCGTCTAAAAATTTAAAAAACTTATTTATAGGGTTGAGTATTCATAGATTGCAAGCTCTTCATTTCAGGCATACTAGGTGAATACAAATGGAAAAAAATAAGAATAAAGAGCAGCATACAATCCACGGCAGTCGAAGTTTTTAAAATGTGGCAAATATATGTAATAAATTTAAATTAGCGTTGCGGGATTTATTTTCGAGACGCTTTATGCGTTAGGGTTTAAAATCTTTCCTTCTGTGGATCTTTAAAATTTTCCCATTCGTAATTTTATTCATTTTTGGGAATTGCTTAAGATTACCATTGGAAACAAATAAAATCTTTTGCGATGTAATTTCTTTATGATAATGAACTCTACTACTATCAACATTTGAGGAAGTCTGTCAATATAAATGTCGTTATAAAGAATGAAAGTTAAATAAACGATTTTGAAATCGTGAGAGTTTTAACTTGCCATGAAAGTTTCGAGAAAAACACATTTCACATGAAAATCTGCAGGACATTTACATGGATATTAAATGTTTTTTTGTATCAATTTATTTAATTTACTAGAAAATATATGATTGCAATACAAAATCCAAAATTTAGAGCTTATTTCCCAACAGGGAACAAACAAATGAGTAAGAGTCGAGTACCTGATCAAGTGGGTAGGCTACTAGGAGGTGGAAGCTGGAACCGGATGAGATACTGGGAGCAACTGCTTAGTACAATCCACTGACGGGGTATTTTGTACTTGATCAAGTGAAAGGAACCCACTGCAGAACAGGAACTAGCTACACAACGCATGTTCTGGCAAACGTGAAATGGTACACACTAAAATAATATATCCATTAAATAAAGACAGCTATATAAAATCACATGTATTTTTACCATTGTTACTTTTTGCATGTGGTTATTCAATTAAATCCTGTAAACACGCATATTTCAGCTCGTTTGTGATATTATTTCATTTTGCCGAAGGTTTATCTTGTTTTTCAAAATGAAATTATAACCCACTTCATGTGTTTAAGCAGTAGTACTCTCCAGTGTCCATAAAATCCAGAGATGAATCTCTGGAGCATTGTGAACCTTCAACGATTCACAGAGCTGGCTCAGCTTTCTTTCAAAGTAATAAAATTTAACAATTTGTATCCTTATGTAAACAATAATTACAGTAAGAAATGTAGTGAAATTTTTATAATATAATAAAACATAAACGCTTACTTGAAACTCTAGCCATGGATTATTTCTGACATGCCCAGCGCAAGACTTAGTTTTAGTTGCGGGTTGACCAAAAATCCACAGGTCGCGTGTCAGAGCCACGTGAAGGTTACGTTTTGTCAATCATGTTGACGCGTAGCATATGTTTCATCAATTTTTGGTTTCCCAAGTGTGATTTTAGGGACTGGCACTGACTGGTCGGTAATTGCTTTGAGGAATAAGGCATCTGAAAGTCTTGCATCTTAAAAATATATGCGTGCTCATTTCACGCCTGGCCAGTATTTTAAGGAGTTTGCTGCCGTTTTAAAAAAAACCCAGAAATTAAATACAACCTGAATATGGGAGATACATAGCTTTTCTAAAACAGTATTGTTATGAACATACAAAAAGTATAAAAAGTTGACAGCATACGAAAAATTCCAGAAAATCGCATTTGCTCCTGAAAAAGGTCGTAAAAGGTATAGAAAATCTTCTTTAATTATTTGTAGCCTCCATTTTAAAAAACTGATATTTTAGAGTTTACACTTTCGAGGAAACCATCGAGAAAAGTTTCAAGAAAAAACCTGGATGATTGAATGAAAACATTTGCATGGATGTTAAAAACATTTTGTATCGATTCATTTTATCATTAAATATCTTATGATTGCACTACAAAATCCTTTTTTTGCATTGTATTAATAATATTAACATATGAACTGACGATAGGGCGTTCTGCATTAACGCAGGTAACTAACAACTGAGGATGATGACTCCACCTCCTTAACTGCAAAATTCTGGATTAAATCCAATGTTGTCAAGTGTCGTGGGCGAGCATGACATTTCCGTGTTTCCTCTTCCAACAAATGCTTCAGAATGACAATTTCCTCCTTCAATTTGTTCTGTTCTACCTCCGCAATATATTGTAGCTTACTTATTTGCTCCATTAATTTCAGATTATCCACCCTCAGTTCCTCCACTTGTTGCTTCAACTCCTCCACTTGTCTCTTCTTTTTATGTTATGTCCTTCCACTGTCCTCTGAAGAGAGAGGCAGATTGAAATAGACTTGTGAATAGTTTCGTATAAAATGAATCATCTTTACTATCGGGATAGAATGCCGTGCCTTCCTCGGGAAAGTTTCATTTTCAAAGTCTGCCAGGCTTGGTTCATCTAGAGATTAATAATCTTAATCACTTAATCAGATTAAAGATTAATTTAATCCTTAATCTGTAATTTGATTAAGAAGAGATTTGAAATTAATCCATTAATCTAAATTTTAAAAAGTTCTGGCCGATCAATTAATCTCTAATCTATTCATCTTTACTAAAATAAATATTTAATCAGATTAAAATTAATCTAAACCTGATTAAAATGCTAAAAACATGATAGTTTGGCAGATATCAAGGCTTAAAACTCTAGTGTTATGCACAATTTTGTGATTAATAGCTCTGTTTTAACTACCAAAATTAAAGATCTTTGTTTGAAGAAGACAAATTTGCACAGAATCGTTTCATAGGCATATACTTATCTCAATATGGTACATTTTTTATTAATCTGAGATTAAATTTAATCAGATTAATTTAATCTTTAATCCCGATATTTTTGCCGATGACAATGCAGATTAATCTGTAATCTACTTAAATGTTTGAGGAGATTCAAATAATTAATCTCTAATCTATGAATAGATTGGATTTACTTAATCTTAATCTTCATTTTATGAGCCAAAACCCATAGATTAATCAAGCCTGAAGTCTGCAGTATGTTGACTGAACTGAAAAAGGTGATCGAAAGTTCCAGGATTTGAAAAGGGTAGGTCCTCCACTCTTTATGGTGATATTTATGATATAGGTTGATAATTTTGTCTGAAAACGAAGCCAAAAATAATATTAAATTTTCACAAAGCAAACCGCCGTTATAAACTCTGAGTAGCTTAATATATCATGCAATCATAAAAGATCTCACCTCGTCTCTGTATTCGCTGATAATGAGTGTTACTGATAAACGCGGAGAAAAGTAATACAATAATATTCAAAACGTTATATTGGCCATATAATATGTGCCCAAGTGCAAAACCCAAATATATAAAATATTTTAGCAAAAAACAATGCACGTAAATAGAGATTTTTTAGCGAAAAACTTACACAGAGGTGGATAATTTTAGGGAATTCGTATTTTGTATAAGAAAAATATAAATAATTTTTGAGAAGATTAAATATTTTGAGGGTGGGAGGATATTCAATTTTCTTATCGTTTGTTTCCTATCGTCAGAATCAAAATAAAAAAATATCAAAAAATATAATAATGTCAGTCGCTGCAAAAACCTGCGTGAAAGTAGCAAGGATGCTAATATTAAAAAGAGTCGAGTACCTGATCACGTGGGTGGGCTGCATGGAGCACCTACCGCCGTTGTTCATGGGGATAGGAACAATGCCGTGACTTCCATTAGTGCTAAGAGGTCACCCGACGAATCCTCATGATAATATCGTAATATAGAACCAATAATATTCTTGAGTCCTGATTACTCAAACTCTATGGATGGTTTATGATACGCATTTTATAATAAAATGCATTTTTAATTTGCTTGTGTGTCATGATCGATTAGGAATCACAGTTTACAGTGCGCTGCCGAAGCCTCTTACCCAGAATGAATCTCTGTGACATAAGGAACCTTCAAGAATTCATTGAGTTGGCTCAAATTTCTTTTAATCCAATAAAATTTAACAGTTTGTATTCATATATCAACAATTATTAAGGCAAAAAATCTAGCGAACTGTTTACAAATATAATAAAACCTAAATGTTAACTTGAAACTCCAGCTGTGGATCGTTTCTGAGATGTCTGGCACGTAAGATGTAGTTTTGGTTATGACCTGAGCCAAAAATCCACAGGTCACGTGTAGGAGCTGTCACATTTGCCTTTGCTTCCGGAATTGCAGTCAGAAAATTGTCACTGAAAGTGTCGGAGGTTAATCCTTCACTAGGTCTAAAGCCTACAAAACAACACAATTGAAACTCGTGAAGAGGTGTTACTGTACCCTGCAAGTTTTCAAATTTAAACAAGAATGTCCACTGACCTGCCAAATTATTAATTCCTGAAATATCCAGTCCCACGACCTCCGGGAGAGCTGACTCCTCATTGTCAAGAATCTTATCCGAATTTTACACTGTGGCGCCAGAACAATTTCGTGAAAACCCTGAACTTTACTTCCCCAGCAACTTTAGAAATGCCCCAAGCTGGTCATAGTTGGATAGAACTCTTTGTAAATCAAGCCTTCTCCGCGGGTCTTTTGCTTCCAACGGGTAGCCACAGCCTGAGATATTCCAACAACTGGAAACATCCAGATTGTCCAGCGTTCCAATAAAATCCCTAGTCAGGAATTTCCAATAGTCAAATAGAGAAACCTGCTGATGTTTAATATAAATAAATGAAAGACGGCTAAAATTCATACTTTTTCACAAATTATAGGTCCGTAATATTATTTTAGTTTAAAGTTTGAAGCATGTACGATAGTCCGGCGTAGTAAAGCCAAACAATCATTGTTGCTCAATAAGCTTTAAAAATGTTCCAAAATCTCTTCCAACACCTGAAATGGAAGACACAGAGACACTCTGATATTCACAACATTGATTTCTAATACCAGTATTTTTCCTATTTTACACCTGACGATAAACTACTGACACCTTTACACCTGATCCTGTATTTTTTTGTTTGCGTAAATCCTGCCATTTGTAAAAATATTTAAAAACTCTTATTAATTCACCATGATTTTCAGTCTACAAATGTTCCAAATTTTCATTCTCGTTTTAAGAATAAGGTAACAAAATCCTTTTTTCGGGAAATATATTTTATTTCGATGTTAGATTTAATTTTGACTTTTGTAGGAATTTTTGAATTGCAGGTGGGACAACAAGATAACAACTTGGAATGGGTACTGTTTTGACCGTTGAGTATAAAAATCTGTAAATGGGAACTTCACTTTACATACGAAAAATAATAATGTGAACTACCCGACATGTCTGTGAAAAATTTCATAACCACAAAACTTGAATATATCAATCATTTAATTATGTTATTTACCTACATATCTTATATTTGCAAGCTCACACACACGCTCTGTATTTTAAACAGGTTAGCTGCCGTATAAAATTTTTACGAGTCTTAGGTAAAGTCATGTGTTTAAAGATTCTTATTTCTATATCTTTTCTGCTAGCTAGCAAAGAAAAAATTATAATCATTTACAAAATAGTGTGCAGAAATCTCGAAAATCTCCGAAAATTCTATTTCTCCTCTAAACAAAGAACAAAATCTTTTTATAAAAAAACGTCTTAAAGATAAAGGGATATGTTTTGATTTCGTGAGTACGAAAAATTAAAATGTTTTCTGAATCGACGGCAGTTTCAGTTTTTATAAAAAGTTGAATTGGGATCTCGGAGTATTATTTTTGAGATGCTTTTATTTGTGATATGGATTAGATATTTCATATCCTTACTACTTCATATTTTCAACATGTATACAACTCAGTTCTTTCTATCTGGGTCACCGTTTAGCAAGTCGACCTCAAACCATTCGTTTCATCTACCATGGTTGTGTCTATATAATAGACATAAAATCAAGTAAACGACTTTGTAACAACGGCAAATTATACTTTCCAGCAAATGTTCAGTTTCTTCGGGGACAAAAACCTTTCGAAGGAAATTGTTTGAGGTTTACATGGAAAATAATTTATTTCTTTTTTGTATCAATTCATTATATTCTTAAATGTATTGTTACATTACAAATTACAAGTTTGCTCTAAATTCCCAGCGAAGAAAAAACTGAAACTTAAATCGATTAATCAGTAATAAATTAACGCTGCAGGCACATGTGTAGAAACTCCTCCAAAAACGTAAAACTATCTAGGAATCAACTTAAAGACATTTACAATTGATTTCTTATTTAAGTTCGCACGAATAGTTATAAATGCACGATCACAATGAATTTTTTTACAATGCTGTGATCGCAATATAAACAGGTGAGCTGACGATAAGGAGTTCTTAATTTAACGCAGGTCACTACTGTGAGTGCGGATGATGGCGGCACCAGAACTGCAAAATTCTGGATTAAAACCAACATTGTCACTTGTCCAAGGGGGATAACCACTTTTGCGCGTATCCTCTTCCAAATGCTTAAGATTTTCAATCTCCACCTTCAATTTGTTGTTCTCCACCTCCGCATTAATTTATATCGTATTTATTTGCTCATTTAATTTCCGGTTTTCCTCCATCAGCTCCTCCTCTGTTTGCTACAACTCCTCCATTTGTCTCTTCTTATTATCACCATTCAACTTCCTACTCATACCTGCAGGCTTGAGATCTTCAGGTAAAATTTTTCTTTCTCGGATGTTATCATCGTCCAAACTATGATCCTCTTTCCCTGGGGCACTGACCATAGTAGTATCAATGGGCGTATCTGGGTCATTTTAACTATATCCAGTAGATACCCATAGCTTTCCAAGCCAAACCACATGAACCCGCTGGCTATTAAATATTCAAGACGGATTCCATGATTGATTCTATTGTTGCGTCCGTTCCATTGCTAGGTTTCACGACAACACTGTCCTCCGAAGAGAAGGGGCAAATTGAAATAGTTTTTTGGAGAGTGTATTGAAAACGGTCATCGGATGTGCCAGGAATTGAGTAAAGAAAAGAGTCGTCCATGGTTTTGAAGGCGATATTTCACTCGGCTGTGTTCAGTATTGGAAGGGGTGTGTGATGTGTTTGTGTAATAATCTAGGTTGATTTTCTTGCCTGAAAACCAATCGAAACAAATAATATTAAATTCTTGATATTTGAAAATGCCGTCATAAAATTTGTCTAACTAAAAAATATCGGTTGCTCTGAAATGTGAGTGTGTGTGTGACAGACAGGTATGTGTCATTGCTAAGATTTTTGACTAACACAATTGATATTGATGATATAGTTTCTTTACTTGTGTACAATCTTGTACTTGCAAACAATCAAAACTGCAAATTACCTACAAAACAATACAGATGAATACAAAGTTTCTAAACG